>JACATO010000674.1:0-257500 GCA_018389105.1 Nautilus pompilius
GAGCACACACACACATACACACAGAGTGAGAGATGGAGAGAGAGAGACACACACCACACACACAGAGAGTGAGAGATGGAGAGAGAGAGAGAGAGAGAGAGAGAGGACACACACACACACACAGAGAGTGAGAGATGGAGAGAGAGAGAGAGAGAGAGAGAGAGAGACACACACACACACACACACACACACACACACACACAGAGTGAGAGATGGAGAGAGAGAGAGAGAGAGACACACACACACACAGAGAGAGAGAGAGAGTGAGAGAGAGAGAGAGTGAGAGAGAGAGAGTGAGAGAGAGAGAGAGAGAGAGAGAGAGAGATGATGATGATGAGAGAGAGAGAGAGGAGAGAGAGAGAGAGAGAGAGAGAGAGAGAGAGAGAGAGAGAGAGAGAGAGAGTCCTTCCGCTATCAAATATAATTACATTTTAAAATTGCCATTTCTAGGTTGAGTGGGCGTGTAAATAAACGAATAACGATTAGTGGCCATTACTATAAGACCGAGCGATAGTGACTAAGAACTTAACCCGTCGGTTATTAACCGCAAAGTCGCACCGTTCCTCAGAAAGGTGGCAGTTCATAGACAGTTCCAAGGATTGCATTTCTCTATTTCCCACCCATCTCCTTAAGCTAACATCTACCTGCACGTGAATACAATCTTTGAGTCTATCTTCAGGTCGAGTCAACGCCGATATTGATGCTTCGCAGGCTAAGTATACTACATATAAAACTAGAACCGCATTTGCCACGTCCCGATCTGAGTTTACTAACCTCAGACGTTTTCTTTCATTCACCTGATATAAAAGATGATTACAAATCACAAATGGCTCTTTGAGCAGATCTCACTTTTGCATTGTTGTTCTGGGGCGCGTGGAATTGCGAGATGCCGGGGAGCGGGATGGAGATAAAAATGGGTGTCAAAATGGAAAGCACAACCAAGGAAAAACCGTTTGCCAGCTCCGAATGGCAAACGTTCACGTAAATATCTTTCACTTGATACAGAGTTAAAAATATAATTAGTTATATGTGTTGCTCAATATTTTATATTTCGAGATGAGAAAAGTAAAACATCTATGTACAAAAACCAACAGCAATCACGAGTATATATTCTCCACAGATCTAATTTTTGTTTTTATTAGCTACTCCCGAGCTAGTTCAGTCGGGTGTAAAACCAGCCCCTCCCACCAACAACAAAGAAAAGACAACAGGAAAACAATTAATTGGTTTTGTAATCCACTGACATGAAGTCCAACTTTACAGGTAGGAAGCGAATAATGTAAAGGTGAAAACAAAAGCACCGAACTACGTTAAAATTAGATTCGATCTACTGCATAAACAGAACGTGTTTGTAACGACTTGTATCGTTAATATCAAAGAAAGTTCCTGTCAGTCTAAAGCTTTGGTGTATTTGGAGCATTCATCAGCGATAACCCTAGAAGGGTACATTAAACTTGCCTCGTGTCGTACTTGTGCGTATGTGGTATTGTACGACGTTCAGTTAACGTAAGAGGTGTGCGATGTGACGTCACTTCATGGTTTGTGTAGTATTTCCTACTGTGACTTTAAAAGAGTTCAACGGACAAGGTGCTCGTTTCCGAAATATGTATGTGACCAAATTCAATGAATATTCCCTCTACACTTTTATAGTAATTCCATCGTTAAAATCAAATGAGTCGTGTTTATAATAGTACGTGACAAAACCGTATAATTCACCGTTAATGTAGACTATATATCAAAACTGTATTTAAAACACGAGGACGAAGACTGGATAATTTCCCGCAAGAAAGACATATGCAAATTTAGCATTTCTTGCAGAAGCACACTGTCTACTCGGCCATGACCGTATTCAACCCGGAAGACAGTATAGAATAATAAATAAATGGAATACGTTACCGAAACCGGCTGTCGGTACTGGAATCGTAAATTAATTTTAAACAGTAACAAGAGCTACTTCTCTTCTCCGGAGGTATTGAAAAAGCTTTGATGGGTTCTCGAAATGATATAAAGCGCTGTCTTCCTTCTGTGTGTGTGTGTGTGTGTGTGTGTGTGTGTGTGTGTGTGGTGTGTGTGTGTGTGTGTTTTGTACCGCTAAAGAACATCACTTAGTGTCAGGTTTGTTTTGACAGCAGCTGACTTTCCTGCCTCTCGGAGATTTCCACCGGGATCGATTGAAATCTTGATTAAGGAGAAGATTAAGCGTCACTCGTCTTTCTGTTTGTATCTCCGGTGACGTGTTTCTTTGGAAGTAAATCACCGATAATCAATCACACGTAGCTGATTACTGAGATAACTCTGCACGGATCCATCCTCGGATCGACAGTCGTGAGGAACAAGCACAAACTAAAACAATGCTTTCGTTAATGACGTTATGTGGACAACCTAGACCCTGTCAAGCGCCGTAGACCATCTTTAATAGTATAACTTTGTTGCCATATAAGCCGTATCGGTTTCTGTAATATGTATTCTTCAAAGACTAAATGCCTGTTGTGCCGATATATAGCACAAGAACTGGAATATATTTTTTTTATTCTTCTAGGGGGGGCAACTGGGGCCTAGCATTCTAGAATATTTAGGATTCATATTCTGAATATAATCCCACAACGTTCTAAATATTTTATAAAAGTCACGCAGAAATAATTTTCCAGATTGTCTCAGAATGAACTGGGACTTTGTGAACATTCTGGAACATTCTGGAATAGTAGAATAACCTGTGTTCTTGATAAAACGTTTAGAATGTTCTAGATTGCTAGGCCTGATCTTGAAAGTTCTGTTATAAAATTTCTTTGAAAGTTTTAGATGTCTGCTGTTTATGCTTCCTAATCATTGTAGCTCATGGAAAGGTATTCGATATTTTGCTAAAAGATCTCACAGAAGAAGCAAACGATGGCAGTGATTCTAGCGACAGACGATAAATAGGTTTCCTCATCAGAAGGATAAGACGATGACGAAATAGGACCAGAAACTTCAGATGCTCAAGGTGGCGACATTGAAGAACCAAAAAGTGATAAAGAGACAAGAAGCCCAGATTTCTATGTTGGGAGGAATGAGTCTATCTAGAAAAGGCATCCACGATCTACGTCAAAAGCAAGACAGCATAATATAATACAAGGTCGCTTTGGTGTTGCGCAAGTGTTTAAAGACAATTAAATCTCATCACAAGCTTATTGAATTTTCATCGATATAAAAAATCATCCTTCTTATTGTGGAATACAGTAAACCACCGTCATATCGCGGTCCCGCTATTTCGCGGTTTTTTTCTGTAAGACCCATTAATTTTCATATCGCGTATGTTTTCGCAATTTCGCGGCATTCCGTAGCATTGCTTATGAGTTTAAATCTCCGCTGATTGGCTGTTCTGTTTTAGAAGCATCTCGCAGGGAGAGAAGCTGTTCGCCTTGCTGTTTTATTGATAACCCCAAGGATGCCACCCAAACGCCCATCATCTAAGGCTTCTGGTGAGCCAAAGAAGAAGAGAAAGTTCTTGACGATTCAGGAGAATGGAACTTCTCGATATGATAAAGGAAGGACAGAGTTACGCTGCCATAGCCCGCCATTACGGTATGAATGAGTCAACGGTTCGCTTCATCAATAAAGATGAGAAGAATATCGGGGCAACCGCTTCGCTGTGCATCAATGAAGGTGCAAAACGAGTTGTTTCTATCCGCAATAAAAACATCATCAGGATGGAAACTGCCTTGGCTTTTTGGATCCAAGATTGCCGAAAGAAAAACATCACTTTGGATGGTAACACCATCAGGACCAAGGCAAAGAAGCTGTACGACACTTTTGCCGATCAAAGAGGTTCTGAAGAAGATTTTTGTGTTTTCCATTGCTCTTGCTTTCTCTCAATATCTTTTATGTGTTTTAATGTGTTTCTATTGTTTTAAAAGTGTGTTTAAAGACTTTAAAATGCATTTAAAAGTACCGTAAAAGTTATAAAAACATGCCTAGGGTGTAGTTAAATAGGGTAATTCTATTTCTCGGATTTTCACTTATCGCGGGTGGGTCTGGAACGTAACCTCCGCGATGGAGGAGGGACTACTGTACGTTTTAAAAGAAGCTGAAAGAGTATTTGCTTGGATGAACTCTACCAAAATCTCATACTTGATAAACTTGCACCAACTCCAGTCGGATATCTTTGACAAACATCATCTCTGTCTGCTGTGTTACTACAGTCCTCGTGCGCACCTAAAAATGAATGAACAATTGGTCTTTTTTCTTGGACGATATTCAATTAGACAATGTCTGCCTTTCAGTCTCCACAAGTGAGGGAAGATATTCTAGATATGCGTCGCGGAAACATTCTATCCTCTCAAAGAAACAAACCAGCAGCAGGCAAAAATATCTTGATTGGGCACCAGAAAAAATTCAGCAGACTGATATTCATGCGTGCTCTTGCTGATAGAATTGATGGAACCCTAGCTGCACAGACGCGTCAGTACTACAAGCTTACAGAGATGTATTCTCTCAAATTTGGTGAAAATGGGTTTTCAGCGAGAAGCTGCAGACAGAGAGAAACAGAACTACCAGCTAGACGTTCGAGGCGCCACCTGTATGACTGAGAAGGACCGGAAATAGGAGCAATTGTGTAGGAGATGCAGAAAGAACTCAGTGATTAAGCTTATCTGTAATGATTGGAGTGCAACGTAAAGAACTATATTTTTTAAAAAAGCAGTGATAGCCATAACTATAATTTGAGCCTCTATTGTTTTGTAGTGTAGTTACATCTCTTTACTCAGATGTATCCGCGCCCATTTTGTTCTCGAATTTCATCCTGAAAATTTGGTATACAGTCGTGTAAATATATTTGAATAAATAGTAAAAAGTCTCCGAAATCTTCTGTACCCATTTAGTATGTTTTTTATAGAAATTTTCTGATCACTGCACTCCGATAGACAACCTGACTTCCACATAGGAACAGTTTTACTGAGATTAATTTTACAGGGGCCTTACTCCAGTTAAAGGAGAAACAGACAAATTTGTTGCGTCCTTTATAACTTATCAGGAATTAAAGACAGGCTTGTGCCAAAAAAACCTCACGTGATGCTGTCAATATTAATTACAGTTGTCTCTCCTAAACCTAGACTAAAAGATTATGTTCTTTAATACTCATCTTCAGGGACCAAGGAAACACCTCTACACGTAATATAAACACAGGTATTATATATAATAAGAGTCAGGGTCTTTTATGCAGTATTAATGAAATGCATCAAAACAGACGTACACAGGACAAAGTCGCATGACCTCTAGTAGTAGGTATGGCCACCTGTAGCTTGCACTATTGAGGCGAGAGTTCCCTTTCTCCTGTTAAGGCTCGAGAGACGGAACGAATAGCCCAGAGACACGTGATCGCTGTCTAGTGCATCCGGAGGGCTCACCTCGGACGGACGCATTCTGCGGAGATAAGGTCGAAGGGAAGAAGTAGGCCACAGAAGACGCTGAGTACTCTCCTCCTACGTGCGCCGTGCATTATAGTCCATGAAGATGCATGGATTCACTTGGGCTTCTTAGACGGTATAACGGCAGATCTAACGATCTTCTCCTCGTGGCGCTGACCCCTGACAGTTCCAACGAGAGAGAATCGGTTCGCTTTTGTGTTTACGTGCCAACACCCCAAACCAGGACACTGCCAGAACGGTGTCCCTCGTCAGCATTACATTCGGTTTGGTCCCAGCCAAAGGATCACCAGCAGAGGGAAGACAGAATTTATCATCGTCCGGAGAAATGGACCTAGACTCAAGTCCGCCAAAATCCAGACAGATGAGTTCTCGCCTACTTACTCCAACACCGCCCCAACGATGTGCTGATTTTGTTTAAATACCGAACGTCCAGTGCGGACGAACTCGGCTACCTATGGGTCCTACGAAACTCTGGTGGTGTACACGATCCCGACCCTTGGCAGATCTTGTGCGGACCGAACCGCTCTCCGAGCCCCTAAAAAACTCTACATCTAATACTCTGCTACACCGGGTTCGGCATCCACGCGTCTACTTCCGGTTTGCAGCTGCGTGTTGGTAAGTCGTTTCAAAAACGATGCACTCTCGATGTTCGGCTTCATTATACGAACAGTTGTAACGGGTTTTATATCCGTTGTGATCAATAATATGCAAGTTTGGAAAGACCTTACAAAGGTGCTTTTTTTCTCCGATCACCTCAACCAGAGACGAAATGCGTCGCGCAGTAGTTGGAGCACCGGAAATGACAAATGGATCAGCCTCGGGTTGAAAACGAAATGGAGAATCCTGGGTCACCTCCATTTCCACGCTCGCTTGAGTCGTCGCACAAGACCCCTCCCACAAAACCACTCTTCAGAATGTCTTATTTATTGGTTTATGGAAAGTTTTGAAGTGGAATACATTTATCTTTTGACGTCTTTTACTATTTAACTTTCGGTTATACGGTCCTCAGAAAGCGATAAATAGAGAGAGAGAGAGAGAGAGAGAGAGAGAGAGAGAGAGAGAGAGAGAGACAGTTTTTTGGCTGCATTTATAATATTTACCGTCACTGAACTGCTGATGTGATCTCAAGTTTCCCGTGCTCTCCTTAGTTAGGATTCAGTTCTCTGTAGTAATTTTTTTTAAAAAATGCATCTGCATTAAAGTGTTAATCCGATGGTCAGATTTTCTTTGGTGTTCTTGGTTAGGCTAGAAGAAAGTCAGACCTTGTCAAAAAAACAACAAAAAGCAAGACACTAAGATTTTAAATCTGATTAGCAGCTGTTAAATATTTTCTCTGGTCCCGAATAATGTCACACGATCCAATACGCTGTTTGATTGATAACTTTATCGAGAAGAGCAAAGGGAGAGTGGCTGTACAAAGGTTTGTTTGCGCACCGAAGATGGACTTCGTTTTTAAAGTCTGATTTAAACCGTAGTGAAAGTAGCCAATAAGCGTCTCTCGCCTTTCTCAATGCATAAAAATCGGAGTTACTACTATCAATAACAATAACAATAACAACAATAACAACAACAATAATAATAATAATAATAATAATAATACAATAACAATAATACAATAATACAACAACAACAATAATACAATAATACAACAACAACAATAATAATAATAACAACAACAATAATAATAATAATAATAACAATAATAATAATAATAATAATAATAATAATAATAATAATAATAATAATAATAATAATAATAATAATAATAATAATAATAATAATAATAATAGATCAAAGCAACGCACCACAGTATTGTACTAAAACAGTTGTTTGTGGAACCAAAATTATTACGAGACGGTGGGATTTATTTCGACAGCTACACTCACGTGGAGACACAACTTCCCTGCGATTGATTAGTCGATTTCTCGCAGTTCTTTGTGATTCAAAAATCCGGCCACGGCTGGAAGGAAGTCCGTGGTTAAACATACTCTGCCATTGTTTCTTATTCAATATTTGCCGGTAATCTGAGTGGCTGATCTGATCAGAACGTCTAGAGTATACAAAACTGAAAGCTTAGACTTCTTATTTAAAGCTTATTTGAATATATACGTAATTTAAATGTCTTTATTGCTTTCCTTTTTCCATAGTGATCTCATGTTATAAAGAATTCTACTTTATATATTTCTATAGCTATAAAAAGATTACAGAGATAATAATACGTTAACTATCAAATATTAATTGATGTATAATGGAAATAAAATTCTTTTGATTATATGCAAAGAACCGTTAGTTTTCTCATTCTTTCCGAACAGAATAGTGTAAAAGAAAGAAAGGTGCTCTGCCTGTTTTAGCTCAGCTCAGAAGATATTTGAAAAAGTTCCAAGGCATTGATCAACCAAAAACCAAAATAAACAAAGCAGAAGAACAGTAAATTCATAAAGCTAATTTGCATTTAAGTTATGATCGCAGAAAACTTTAACATACATCGAAAGCTTCCTATTACATAAGAGTTAGACTATGTCTAAACAAAGCAGAGTACATTTTTAAGATGCCATTCCATAAATCGAAGGCGTAAGTGAAGTAATAGTTAATGATAAGGATTCCCTATAAGTATCTTATTCACCCTTCAACGTTAATGAGTCTAAAGACGTGCTGCTACGTTTACTTCGTTTAGAGAAACATCGTGTACGTGCTATGAGTGACCTCAAGATTCTCAATTGGATTCCGACCTTGGCATAGCCATTATTTCCAGAAATCTTTAGACACCAAAATACGTTTATATGAATTAATATGCAAATAAATTTATGTTTCAGAAATTTCTATCTATTTATACAGTAAATTTCACCATAATTCTTACCAAGTATTCGTAAACCGTCTGGAACGTAACAAAATCTTGCAAACTGTTAAACTGATATTGAAATTTAGATAAAATACTGTAAGTTATCCCTAATTTCTTGCTCCGTAATATTTCAACTGCGACATTCCGCAATGATGGACTCTTTAAAATGGATTTTATACGGTTCAGCATTCCTGATTTTCCAAGAATTGGGGTCAACCTAAAAACGGTATTGGTTTTAAGAGTGTACTGCGATGATCATAAAAATATCTTATCTATACTAAGTTTAGTTACCGAAATGATGGTGTTTCTCTATAATTAAGGTAAATATTTACTTGTAAAGGACATGTGTTTAGCTGTCCCATCCCAACCTTGTGAAAACATTTCTTTTTTTTTGAAAAAAAAAAATCAATTTTAGAACCTGCAGCCACGGTAACGAATTCGCAAAAAAAAAAAAGAAAAACAACTGAAGACCTGCTTCCATTAAACGTGGAAATCTAGGCAGCATTCTAAATTAAAATTTGCAAAGATTTCTTTACGTTATCGGTATTTTTTTAAAAGAAAAAGTTTTACTGTGTATTAAAAGTTTATTAATAGAATAACGTTTCTATAACGAGGGCTCAAGGGGCCAAGAGAAAGTAATTTAGATGAGAAAAGTATTCTAATGAGGAGGAAAACTTTTTAATGCCAAATTTCTTTCCCTTTCTACATACATTTAACATTTCTGTTAATAACTAATGTGCAAAAAAAAAAGAGAGAGAAATTTATTAAAAGTGCACTGATATATAATATATGTTATAGTCGTAGGTGGTAACAGCATGTATTGAAAACGAATGGATTTTTAACCCTCTTGCGTACCGGATTAGTTTCTACCTAACATATACCACCTGCGATCAGATTAGAAACTCTAGTTAGTTGGTATTTGTGCTGTAGAATATTTAGTTAACACACTCGTAATGGAAAATACGTGGGGTAGGGTATCCGTCTTTAGACAAGGTGCTACTGTCGAAGGAGACGCTGCTGCGAAGCCCCGGTGGCTCAACTTCTGCCTAGTGTCACAGATATTGAAACCAGTTTAGTACAAACGTTGTATTCAAAGGGTTAAGATAAATACCGAGTGCTCTTCGTGCGTTGTGATAGGAGATGATGCATTTTTAATATAACAAAGCCAGTATTGACAGTGGGAGGGCTGTTTAATAAACATCTTTGATGTGGAAATTTCTTGTGAGGGGGTGTAACTAGGAAATGCTGAAGAGGTAAAATAGGCTCTTAGTGATATTGATTTCCCTATTTTAGCAAATTAAAAGCGTGCATGACTAATAAAACGTGTATAATTCCACGAGACCGACCAAAAAATCAGGCATATCTCGGTCATGAACGTAACTCCACGGTTTCGGAGACTCGTAACCAAGTATTATTATTAAGAAAACAAGCAAAAAACAGCTCGGATTTTCTCTTATTTTTTTAAAAAGAGATGGAAGACCAAAGACGAAAGGGCATCTGAAAAGAATCGTAAACGGTACGTCTCCGCTAGCGGAGCGACGGGTCTGCTGGCCTGTCCGCTCGAGCGGCCACGGCTGCTGCGGACCGCGAGCCCCAAATCGTGTTTAAGATCCCCCTGGCGGCGGCGGGCCTCTTTAAACCAGAATCCCTCTCATTCTGCTGCGACTGACGGCAGCGCGCGCTGTCACGAGTGCTCTTCGCTTGTCGCCAGGCGTCGGTCGCCACACCGGAACTTCGTTTAGACGCCCGATGGCCTCCAGCAGCCATTTTCGCATAGAATACCGCGGTTTCCGGTTATCGCTGCGCTGCGCATCTCCGACTTCATAAACGAAATGAGGACGATAATTTTATTGCCGTTTCATTGTTTATCTTCACGATGCCTTATTTACTTTTTTTTTTAAAAAAAAGGTAAACAAAGAGGAGCGTTATTGTAAAAAATGCCTCGAACACCAACACTCAATTTATACGCCGCAAAACGAACTTTTTTTTAATATCCGCCTTATTGTTATTGTTCTTCTTGTATTTATTTTTTTTTTAAAAAAAGATAATAAAATCTGACATTTGAATGTGGATCGACATAGCGCGTTGCCATGGAAATCCGAGTTAAAGCTCGCTTACGTTATCAGTGGCAAAGTAGAAGTATCGCGCAATATCGTGTTGCTGGGTTAGAAGGCACAAAGCGCCTGGAGTTCGCTCCATCAATTTCCAGACTCTCTTTGAGTATAAAGATTTACGCTTTTGCCACCCGATTGTCCACATTAGTGGCTCAACGAGTCAATCTTAACGGCGACAAAGAAACGAAGATCCCAAAGTGAATTAACTGTAACGTATACGACCGTCATTTCGCAAAGAAATCACGGGCCATCATGTCTTGATGGCAGCCCACGTTTTCAGATGGGATCGTTGTACGTTATAAAGGGGCGTGATAATAACTCGTTGTCTCGTTGGCGTTAAAAAAATGTGTTGTTGTTTTTTTTTATATATAATTTCCTAAATCCCCAACCATAGAATGTTTTTCTCGTGAAACACGATAACTTGGTCGATTGCTTCATAGATAGAAGGAAATTAGAATTTGTTAAATCGTGATTCAAAACACACACACACACACCACGCTAAAAATATGTTGAAAATATCCTCCTTGTAATACTTAGAAACCTACTGTTTAGAGACGAAAGATCAGCTGGGGTTTTTCAGCAACAATAGGTCTGCTCGTTGACTTCTAGAAAACACAAAACAATTGTAAATGACGAAAGAAAATATGGATAATGCACTGTGCACGTGTGCATCTGAGAAAAGTGCTGGGGGTAGTGGTCTGAAAAGCCCCCCCAAGCTTAGTTCGATTCATTGATGCCAAAATGACGACTACTTTGGTCTTAAGTAAAAGTTCAAGAACGCGGAAGAGCAAAGAGAAGGAGTTTGTAGAAGAGTTCTATGACACCACTGTCGTGCCGCGGTCGGTAGAGAGCACGAATGGACATAGCCCCTTCACTGATTCGCGGTTAAACGACACCAATTATTGCATTTCCGCAAGAGCAGCCCCTTTAGGGCGGTAGCGAGTGTTCTTTTACACCTGTTCGTACGAAATTACCCGGCGTCCTGTCGGCGTTGGAAATCGGAAGCCAAAGACTAAATGACGGAAACGTAAAATCTATAAATGATCACAAACAAGGTGATGTCCAGCAGTTACCTCCCCTGGCCATTTCCGGTGTTGTGAAGCGCCGGTCTGAGAAATGCCCGTCTTCACGATGTAGCTGAATTTCTCTTTTTCTTTAAATTTGGAAACTAATTTTTTTTTGCAAAAGAAAGCACAACAATAAAAGATAGGGCTCAGTTTAACAAAAAATTGTGTCCGTATTTCGATGTAAAAAGAAAAGTTTAGGTTGTGTTATTTGTTTCCATTGTAAAAGGAGTGAGGATTTACGATGGACATTTAAATACTTCCTTTGCGATTTTTGAATGCTTTCTTTCCATACTGTATGAAAATAATTTTTAAATTTCAAAGTTATGAAGTTTTATTACAGGATAATTTCACTAGCATTTTTTTTTTAGAAAAAAAAATGATTTAATTTATTTTAGAACCAATCCGTAGCACCTTGAGAGTGGATAAGTGTTTTCACGCCCTTCCATGTTCTGACCGCCACTGGATGTTTTGCATTAACTACAGACATAACCTCTTGGTGGAAATCTTCAGAAATATTCAGCAGGATTTTCTTTCTGATCGCACTAATTCGTTATAGAAGATGTGACGTATTTGCAGGTGGGACAGCGGAGGAATGGTGCCCACTTTCAGGCGACCGGACGGGCTTATAATCCACGTTGGGTTAGAGGTCACACCGGTTGCGGATTGACTGTGCCGTGGTTATTGGAAAACTGACGGTGAGCAGCGGTTTTAGTGGGAACAGTTCACGCTACTCTGAATCTGCTGATCGCCAGTGAGCGGTCCGGCTTCCGAAGAAGGTGCGAGTCCGCCGAGAACTCGCGCGGAGACATGCATGTTGCTTTGAGATCGTTCCACGACAGGTATTGCTTCCCTCTAATGACTCGTGACGTCTGACGAGAGGTGGGGGCGTGATTACTCCGCTCCAAAAACAAGGTGTGCCGAATTATAATGGATCTTTGCAGATTTCTCCACCACTAAGCTTAAAGCAACAACCTTCAACCGGCGAGTTACGGTCGCAACGTTTCAGGAAATTTCCTGAGTAATAAACGTCAAGTTAATAACCCCCCCCCCCGAGGGAGGCACTATTGAAAAGCAGAGGTGAACAACAATTTTCATCCGACCCTTCAGAAGCCACGGTACCGCTTGACAATACGCACTAACACGTGACACGCGTCAAACGATTAACGAAACGGAACCGGAAGACACTTTTCCCACTTGATCACCTTTTCTGAAAGTCCTTTTTAGAAATGCGGTGTCCCATATTTCTATACCTGATAGATAAACAAACATTTTACTACATACGTGACATCGTGTCGATAATTCATCACTGGAGTAGTTATATTGCCAACGATGGCCAATTAGTGGAGAGATAAAGCAATTTTCGCGAGTGTATGTTGCTTTTTCGATTCAGTCGAAGGACACGGATGTATTCATGTATCCTGGTATATCAAGTTTGAAAATGTCATGTAAGTTTTATTAATTACTAAATATATCGCTTAGCAGTACTGTCTACTCCACTAGTCATTCAGCAGTTTTTGTTATACGATACATCTAAATAATTTTTTGTCTATCGTATCCATTCAAAACCGCACACACACCTACCGCACTCACCTTCAACGTCTACAGCGCCTTAAAAGCTTTATATCTGTCACTACCGTTGAGCAGAAATAACTTATTCTTATTGACATTTGTACTTATTTTGTACATCTACTGATAGCAACTTAAATCCCGACTCTACTTCAGTCAGATCAATCAAAATGGCTCTGAGGGGGAAGCAGATATCCCAGACAAACTGCATAGAGATGATCACTTCCTTCAAGCTGGCTAAGTAAGCTAAACTTGAAACAAAAATAAAGCCTTGTCAAAAAGCAATATCTACCCAAGAGTTTGCAGAAGATCTTCTAAAGACAAATAGTTCGGTGTGGGCGGGCGAAAAGGAGCAAGCAATTGTGAAGGTCGGTGTCTATCATCTCTGGGAGAAAAAAAAACTCATAATTCCAGTCACCAGAGAATGAGATGAAGAAGACAACACTGGAACAAAGATCAGCCGTTCACTGGTTGATCACGATTGACTACAGCTGGATTAAACTGACGTGTTTGCTGACAAGAAGCATTTTCTGAGGCACAACCAGAACAGAGAGACAAATTCTCCAGAACACGCAAGAGCTCTACTGACAAGCGACTCCACGGACTGATAGACCTGCGTTAGTCGCACACAGTGTCAGTACATCAGAGGAGTAGAGAACGTCCGTGTGGCGGAGCCTTCATTGCGGCTGGGAGAGGCAGCATCGCGATCGGCCGACCGGGTGACCCGCGAATAATTGATGGAATCCTTCACGTTTCCAGTTACAGACCATTGCATAGCGTTGTGCCACACCTTCTAGTTATCGCCTTATTGGTCCGATTAGATCTTAATCAGCTCAAAACTAAAAGTCCTCGAAGTACCATCAACTTGCCTTAACTATGAAAATCTCCAAAAGATTGTGAAACAAATCTGCCCAAAGCACAAAGAGGCAAACATTGTTCGGAAAGACACCTACAGACCTGATCATGATGTCAGGGACGGCGAGGAATACGGCTGTAGCGAAAATAAGCGAATCGAGCCGATAATAACGAAAAACAGGTAAAATATCGATCCTGCACGCTACAAATATGGTTCAAACTGCGTAAATATAAGTTTTCCGTTTAGAAACTTGGCAATATGTGGATCCTGTCATGCACAAATTATCCTGAAACCGAACTTGGCAAAACTTCCAAGTAATTTCCGCTCTGAGACTTTTCTCAATGCAAAATATTTGTCTAACGCTGAAGATTAAGGGGAAAGGACTTTAATAAAAAGCTTCTCTCTTAAAAATGAACATAATACAAAAGTAACGAAATGATGCATTAAAACGAGCAATTTTAGGAAAAGAAATTCATGGATCGGCCAAGCATTTTTTAAAAAATTATGTAAATCAGATAAATTCCATATTTGTCCGTATTAAGGTGTTTGAAAGGCTGACATGGTAAAGTAAATTTAAAATTGATGTTGCCGGCAGGCATCTTGTTTTTTATGTACGACTTTGATTTTGCACCGTATTTTGTTTTTACTTCCATATTTACTAAAAATGCAAAACGATCTTTCGCTGCTTTCGTAAGACAAGTTTGGGTGGATTTCGGTTATCTGACGATGGCTAAGTGTTGATCTTAGAAAAGGATTGCTTCAAGGATTCGGCACCGACGTTTTCGAACTTAAAACGGCCAGAAACGAGGCTGGGACTGGAAGGTCGTCGCCTTGGTTACGTGGTGATTGTCACAACTAGAGAAAAGAGAGAAATTCTGTACGCCTGGTTGCTGAGCTTCGCTGAATACTTTAGAAAACCCGATAACAAACACACGGTGGAAAAATTCCACTAGCCGCCCCCTTCTCACGCTGCATCGCTCTTCCTCCCTCTCGATTTCTCTCCTCCCAGCATGGCCCAGGTTTTCACTCGCATCGCCTGATATGACGGCTCCACGAGTCCTTTGAGCTACAGTAAAATGTACCAATAAACAGAAGTCTATGCGCGATAAAAAAAAAAAAAAGGCAAAACCGACTACACGGGACAATCCCACAAACAGACGCCGTCTTCCGGATTTCTCGCTAGCGCAGAATACCCTCGTAAGGGCTCGGAATGTATCGTATTCCTCAGCCGCTCACTCGGGTGTTCCGCGCCAGTCGGAATGGAGTACCTGGATACCCGAGACAGAATAGAATGATGCAAATGTCATGAACCTCCACATCCATTATTCGGAACGAGAAACAGTGATAACAGGTTGAGGAGGAACTGCGATAATACGGCAAATCTAAAAAAGAAAAAAAACAAACAACAAAAGTGTTTCTTGAGAAATAGAAAATGGAACGAACCGATTAAGATAAAATAAGCGATGCCAAGGACAGCACGCAAACGTAAGGAAGCTTCCTCCGGTGAGGTTCCCATTCCTTTAAGACATCAGTGATGGACGCGGTGCGAAGATCGAGACCACTGCGTGCTATGTCTCGGAGTTCGCCGACTCATTTCGGACCTTCACGGATGAAGAAATGTCACGATCTAAAACAACTGTTTCCGGCCGATGTCGTAAACGAAATGGCTATCTACGAGAAGTCGTTAAACACACCTGATCAAATCGTTACGCCTCGGGGCTTCGTACCCCCCCAAAGCAGCGAATTCTAAGCAACTTCACCTGAGATCTGCGCGTTTATAAAGAGAAATGTGACGAAATAAAGCCAAAATATCCTTACGTCGAGATGTACGCACACAAAATGGGAAAACGATCACGTGTATAGAAGGCGTACACAAAGTCGTGAAGTACACAGAAAGGTTAGACGGTGATGGGAATGCAGGGTTAGAGCACGAGTGACGCAGGGTAATGTCGTGATGTGAACAAACATGAATTGTGAACTGTCACGGTGTAAGCTGATGCTGGGCGCAGAAGGTAGAGAGATGATAAGTACGCAAATGAATACGATGCAGTTGTCTCAGGTGTAATATTGTCTATAGGGCTCTCGCGTTAACTATTTTGATTTTCCATTGCTGCATGGGCATATATATCTGCTTTGAAACTTTAAACTAATTACTTTTGACGTGTAAAACTTTTCCGATCAAACACAAGACAAAATCCCATCCCTCCCAGGTCTGTCCAACGTCCGGGTTGTCTGCTTTAACGCGTGTCTACTTATTTCCTCATCCATTACGGGAGTCCCCGGAAGTATCAGGTGGGAGCTGTGCCGTTGGGAGAAGCTCCTGTACTCAGATGCCAGATACATCAAACCTTTGTCTCGCTGTTACTGATTGACGGACATTAGTAACGGTTGTGTCTTGTCGCTCGGCGAAATATAACCTCAAACCTAACGCCATCTTGCTTTCGTTATCAACCCTACACTGACTCGTCCGCAGCCTCTCGTTTATTTAATGACAGTCCACGTTGTTGTCAAATCTGACCAGGAAGGCATCCAGATCTCTCTCTCTCTCGCTCTCTCTCTCTCGCTCTCTCTCTCTCTCTCTCTCGCTCTCTCTCTCTATCTCTCTCTCTCTACATCTCTCTCTTCATCAATCTCTCTCTCTCTCTCTACATCTCTCTCTTCATATCTCTCTCTTCATCTCTCTCTCTCTCTCTACATCTCTCTCTTCATCCTCTTTCATCTCTCTCTCTCTCTCTCTCTCTCTCTCTTCATCTCTCCATCTCTCTCGTCATTTCTCTCTCTCTCTCGCTCTCTCTCTCTCCTCTCTCTCTCTCTCGCTCTCTCTCTCTCTCTCATCTCTCTCTCTCTCTCTCTCATCTCCTCTCTCTCTCTCTCTCTCTCTCGCTCTCTCTCTCTCTCTCTCTCGCTCTCTCTCTCTCTCATCTCTCTCTTCATATCTCTCTCTTCATCTCTCTCTCCATCTCTCTCGTCATTTCTCTCTCTCTCTTTCATCTCTCTCTCCATCTCTCTCTCTCTCTTCATCTCTCTCTCTCTCCTCTCTCTCTCTCTCTTCATCTCTCATCCATCTCTCTCTCTTCATCTCTCTCTTTCATCTCTCTCTCTCATCTCTCTCTCTCTCTCTCATCTCTCTCTCTCTCTTCATCTCTCTCTTCATCTCTCTCTCTCTCTCTCTCTCTTCTCTCTCTCTTTCATCTCTCTCTCTCTCTCTTCTCTCTCTCTCTCTCTCCCTCCCTCCCTCCCTCCAGTTGGAAACCTTGCGTGAAAAACCTTTCTAAAGATTGTTATAATTATTATTGATTAATCATTAAAAGAATGTCTGTTCAAATTTACTAATCATTGTTTATAACACGTACAGTTTCTTGGTATCTGTTCATTTCTCCTCATTCTGACATCGTGTACTAAAAAAAAAACAAAAAAAAAAACAGCTTTACGTGGCATTTACACGAAATTTAATACACATCAGATTTATTGTCGATTGAACGTCACGTAAACTTGGCCATCTGATTTTCATTTGTCAGGTTAGCAAAGACGGATCTAAGGTGAAGCTTCGCCCATTAATATATATTCGCACGTGAATGCCGGCAAATGTGATCTGGGGATTCGCTTATGTTTACTGTGTAGCAGGTGAACGTTCTTTTCTCTCGTAGGTACGATAGCATCATTGATTCGCCGCCACGCCTTTCCTTACGGTGACAAGCCAAACAGCCCTCGTAAGAAGACCTACCGCTGCCAGGATAATCCGAGACAGAGTAAAGCACCGTACATATTATTCGGAGTTATTTCCTGCTGCTTGAAGCACGTGGCAGCTATTCCCTTTTGTAGGTTTTCTTGCGCCGCCGCGCGGAGCTGACATTTGTACCGTCTTTTCTTGCCTTTTAAACATCACGTCGTTTCCTCGTATAATGCGCGCCTCTTGTACAACACGCAGCCTTTTAGAATACCCACTGGAAAGCCCGCTATGAGCGCGCCGATCGACGAAGCAGTCAGCCAGTTTGGCGAAGCGTCGGCGGTTCTTAAAGGACAGGTAAAACTGCTTACACGTTCTTCGTAAACGATACGTTTGCCTGTCTCGGTGGGCGGTCTCAGTCCAACGCTGCTGTGATAATTCTTTTAGATGTTTCTGTTGTTGTTGTTATTTCGCTTCAATAATCTCTGACAATCGTAATCCTTTTGGCGATAGAAACATTAGCAGAACAGAAAGGATTAGGATAAGGATTAGGATTTAAAAAAAAAAAACAGACATAGAAGGAGTGACACCTTTTTTTCTTCTATACAGCAGCAGAAAATATGTCACCTCTTTCATTTTATCAACAAAATATCAATATATATATATACGATTCACAGTTTATTACAAATCCAATCAAGCATTGTTACGATTCATGTGGAGTTTGTACCAGTTAGTGTATCATCGATCTATTATGGGGATTCAAACATACAGTGATAGTAAACTTCAATAAACTTGCCCCTTTAAATACTGTTCCGACTGAAGAATTGCCATTTCAGCCAAAGAAACGCATCATAAATGATAAAGCATAGACGAGGCTGGGACTGGAAGGTCGTCGCCTTAGTTACGTGGTGATTGTCACAACTAGAGAAAAGAGAGAAATTCTGACTCTGACTATAAGAAATTCGTGGGTACTTGTATCATTATGGGAATTTTAAAAATGTCCCAGAAGCTGCTCCGTCAGCTGTGTATAGACGGAACTAATTCACGTTTTGAGACTAAACTACACGGTAACAGTAGCAGCTGTAAGCAGGTAACAGCAGCAGCAGAATTTTGAAAGTTATTTGGCTTCTCTACTCACCTATTTTACAGAAATCCTAAAAAAAAAACAACACACATTTACACGATGTCTTTCTTCTAAAATGGGTTTATCTGACGTTGGTATTCATAGTGGTTGAGATAAAAGTAATATAAATACAAATTGAAATGGGAACGAAAGTTATAAGTCTCTCCCACCTCCAACCATTGCATTAAAGAATGAAGGAGAAAAAAAAGGAATTGACAGCTATAAGAGCATACAGATGGTGTATTCGTATTCTTTGTTATCTCGTGTCTGGTAATGCAAGGAGATACAGCGGGTTCCCATGTGTGAGATTTTCGGATTTATTTTGCTTATCTTGTGACAGAATTGATTGAGTTGGTTTGCCACTTCGTGTGGCAGATAGACCGGCCTCGATGGCGCTCCGTCTGCCGCATCGCGACATCTCAGGAATCTTCTTCCCCAAGGAGAAGATAACTGGACAAGGAGAAGCGGTAATGGGAAATCGTATTGGAAAAAAATAGAAAATACCCTTTTTAAAAAAAAAAAAAAAAATAGTGATGGGCATGTCCTCGCGTCTGTTTAACGACTGGAAATATTTAAAGGGTTTTTCTCTTTTTCTTTGCAGACCGTTATCTGCTGCGTTAAAATAGACTTACAGCTTAAATGGACTTTGCGATTTTTATCATGGTCATCTGCTTTCTATCTACTTAGGGAGATCAGCTGCAATCGGTGTAAGTGATTCAAGAGAGAGAGAGAGATTAGCTATCGCCTGCTCGCCACTAGTTACAAGGCTTCCAGCAGTTTCCGTTTCACTGACCTAGCAATCGGGGGACTACTGGACTGCCAAGATTGAAAGCCCACCCCCCCAAAGTTCGATATCCTAACGGAGGCCTGAGGGGGTCAGCTCGGTTTGACGTACCTCCCTAACACAGTTTCGCTTCCCTCTGCTTTACCAGCCAGCCAGCCACGTGAGTGGTAGTCCGGTTTTCTCCCACATCTAAAAATTGAAGAGTTCTGGTAAGGATCTCCTTGCCAAATTCATCAGTGACGGGGTTTTCGTGACGCGGGAAAACGCTCCCTGGTGGCTAACAACCGCCCTACGCACCGTCGCCACGGTAGTCTCCCTTGTAGAGACTGGTGAACGAAGTAACAAAAATAAAAACCGTTTAACGAAAGTAACATCTGTAATAATTTGTTGTTTTACCGTTAATGGCTATTCCCAGCCTTTTAATCGGCGCTATAAACAAATCTAACTATTTAAACACATTTTTTTAAAGGGCACCTATCCTCCAATATTAAAAAATCATTCATGTTATTCTGATTACGAAATTAAGCTTCATGATTGCTATATAAATCGTGCCTATGGTTCGCGGCTGACCGCTCTCTTAGTTTAATAGATTTAATTTTTAATTTCCATACTTAAAAAAACAACACTTCTCTACTCCGTGAAACAATTTTCTGCAGGTTATATCGATAACGCTGCTTATCTTTTTAACAAATAAGCGCAACAATTTAAATATTTTGCTCAAAAAGCCCATTCTTATGAGTTTCTCATTTTCCAACTTCTATCGTCGATATCCTATATTAGCGAAAATCCAGCAGCTGATATAGATTCCTTTATTTAAAGCAATTCAAAGTTAAATAAATCCACCTTCTCTAAGTACCCTTATAGCCACCGTTCATGAGACTGCATCAGCTGAAGACAATTCTTGCAAAATATGGAAAGATTTAATTTTTGCCTTTGAATGACAACTTGATTTAATCACCACCTTTCCAGAAGCAGCTGATTCGGTCCCACTAAAACGTCTCCGAAGCTGCAGCAGCTTGAGAGACATCAGGAATTAATGAACCGTGACGTATGGTTTTGTTATGGAACCGGCTCTCCGCCAAACCATCGATCCTTTTGGCAGCATTTTTGCTTCGTTTCGTCGCGCATGAATAATTTCAAATTAAAAGAAATATAAAAGCCGTACATCTTGACATTTGCAATTTACATTTCCAGAAATTGGTATTGTCACATCTGAGACAATTCCGCGTCCATAAATCCTGGAATTCGTATCAACCATTCAAGAAATATTCCAATCAGTTGCATTTTGTTTTCAGTTTGGTACTGAACGCCAGAAACGAGTAGAGACACGGAAAATCTTAACTTAAAACAACAACAACAACAACAACAACAAAAACAAAAGAACATCTTTACGTGGTGTTTACATTACGTTAAATAAGAACGACAGGAAAATGTCGAGTCGGTACACATAAACATCGCCTTTTGGTTCTTTACGTCAGTGATTAAAGATGATATAGAACTGGTCCTTTTTTATTGGAGAAATCCTGTATGCATTTTTAAAAAAATTATTTTAACCACCCGGTTAAAAAAAAAAAAGTAAAATTTTTCAGTATAAATTCCGAAAACGTTTTTCTTATTTTCTTTCAGGACTTAGCTTCGTATTATCAGCTTTTATTTGTAAAAACTTATTCGATATATATTTTTTTCCCTTATAATCCACACGCGATCTCTATATCACGTGGGAGAGTCACATGACCCAAATTTGCCTTTTGTTCCTTATTTAAAAAAATTTTTTTTGCCTTAGTTTGATAATCCCGATCGGTTTCGTTACACCCTAATCCATCCGCCTGACATATATCGTAGAATTTATTAGGAATACTGAATCAGTAGTGATATGATATCAAAATAAGTGCTGAAAGGCTATTATCGTAGCAAAGTTTGAAGGATATCGCTACTTTTACATTTGGGCAGCTGCCACGATACAAGATATGATGTGAGCACCTTTTAATTCAGCATAATTTGACGACTGGTTTTATTATTATTATTATTATTATTATATTATTATTATTATTATTATTATTATTATTATTATTATTATTATTATTAGTATTATTATTATTATTATTATTCTTATTATTATTATTATTATTATTATTATTATTATTATTATTATTATTATTATTATTATTATTATTATTATTATTATTATTATTATTATTATTATTATTATTATTATTATTATATTATTATTATTTATTATTATTATTGTGTGTGTGTTAAGAAGACAGACAGCGACCTTAACCAAACGCTGAGGCTACAAATGTATAGATTCCTTCTAAGTATTTATGCAGTGTGAATCAAGTCCAGCTTTCCATGCTTCTTGATCCCCTTACAACAGAGTTAGGGTCCCGCTCAAACAACCCGAGGTTTACGATGCCAGCAGAAGAGATTTCACTTTTGTACGAGATCCTTGCTATTTATAATCTGATGTTGGCAAGGAAGCACATGCACAAACTACCCAACAGGTTTTCATTCTTGCCGCGACTCAAATAATACCGTGCAAAATTGACTAATGCACACACATATATAAACGGCGACGGACGAAATTAGCGAATGTTTTGCCAGAGCAAACCGGCGGTTAAGACTCGTGTTTGCAGAAGAGTTCGATACCGGGACCTCGTTCTGCTCACCAGAGATTCCATTGGCAGGCATTTAATACGCTTCTTCCTTCTTTTTCTTTTTCCAGTAACAGCATCGATTTATTTCCAGATCAAATACCGTCGGGCAATAGTAGAGAAATGGCATATTTGCTTAAGAAATTTACCCTTTGTGACATATGCAAATTTGCCAGATTTTTCCTTTTGTAAAGGGAATCCGGGAGAAAGTCAGACATTGAAGCCAAAATGGTATTGCTTTCAAAGGAAATCTCAGCGTCGATGGATGGCATCCGCATAGCAACAGAAACAACAATATATTATATATATAATCAAAACATCCCACCTGAGCAGTAATGATTTAAAATACTCGATAACACTGAATGTGATTTCCAGTTTATATAAGTTAATAAACAATTGTTATTTGACCTTGTGCCTGGTGGAGTTAGTGGCGTTTGTTAGCAGTTCAAATATATATTAAGGAGAGTGAATCTGAAAATAACAAACAAGAAACATGATATTCCATTTTAATGATAATTAATCATGGATTCAGTGTTGCCTGTGATATACCGCACCAGGATTAATGTGTATTGATTCAAATCACGCTGTTCCAAAATGTTTTAAGAATAAGAATTATACATTTAAAAAAAAAACAAACTCAGGAATACAGGTATTCCAAGACTATAATTGGTTTCCAGTTGATAAGCGAGAAGCAAAGTAAACTGGTTAAAGTTTCATTCACCGAATGTTCAACACCACAAATTCCTCTACATAAGACATCTTTTATGTTGGCAGTACACCCCTCCTCCCGAGCTGGTAATCTATGGTTTACAGTGGCTTTTCATACTGCTTACAAGTCTTCCTGGAGCATTCCGAACGTTCTCGATAGGATTTGGCTCAGGAGAACGTGCTGACCATATCGTACACGCAGGTAGGGCTTAGACTTGAAGACACTGGTCAGTTACTCGTTTCCTGTGTGAACAAACTTTATCGTCCATTAAAATGAAGTTGTATCTAATTGCACTTTAGTATGGTCCGACTTAGGAATCCAGAATCTCGTTCCTATGCCTCATTGTAGTTCGAGTACATCCTTGAAATACGTGCAGGTCTGTCTGTAGGGCCGTCCAATAATTCATGTCCGGACCATCAAACCTGCTCCCCAGCACTGTAGTGATCGCTTCTCACGAAGTGGCTAATTGCGAGTTGAGTCTTAATGAAGGCTAAATCTGGACTCGTCGGTAAAGAGGCCATGGCTCCAATCACGTGGCGTCCCGGCGACATCTTCGCGGCTCCAGATCAACCCGTTTATGGCGGCGGGTCAGGGGTATGCAGCCTCATACGTAAGGTCGAAACCGATGCCAACGTTTTCCATGGCCGCGGAGCGACCATAAGCTGAGTTGGTGCCGAAGTCCTGCTTCGCCGAGCCAAAGAGTGACGCAATCACCTGCTACGGTCGTGGGCCGTCATCGACTTGGAGCCGGTCTTCGGACGAATCCCTATGGACCTTTTTCCCCCACTCTCTGTGTGGGCCGAAAAGCTATATTTCTGTTGTCGCGGGTCTGTGCCTGCCGAACCTTGCCCTTCGAAATAAACGGCATAAGAAAGCTGCAAATGATGTAGATACAAACCAGTCCTCCACCGTCTTTGTACCAAAGATTATTTGCATACTTTTTTAAAATAAAAAAAAAATTGTGTTAGATGAAGAAGGAGTCTACGTCGAACACTTGGTGAACAATATTGATACTTTAACCAGCGAGAACATTCTTATTATTATTATGGATACACCTGGGCAGAGTTAAAGACATTGTTAAATATTTTTCATGGTAAAATTTAAACTAAATTGTCGAGATGTCTTACAGAATCGCTGACGAGAAGCTTCATCCCCTATCGTTGGCAAATATTTTTCAACTCTTCCCCCCCCCCACACACACAAAAAAATGTCTGGTTATTTAGCCTATTTCGATCATTTTCAATAATCCAGCACTCCCGGGTCGGTATATCCGAGTATTGCGTGACTCCGGCAGTAGTTTTACAGATGGGAAGGAAATGATAAAAGAATTAAAGCAACAAATAAAAAAAAAATTTTTTTTTTAAAAGTAAGAATTGTGTTTAGTAGGTATATATATTTGGAAATGTGCCCTATCGTTTTGCTGGTTGGTGGCTTAGTTACCTCGGCCGGACAGGTTCTACCACGTCAGCCGAGTGCTAAACTACCGTTCCTAAGCTGATTTACCATCTTTGACGCCGATTATTCCTTGGTCACCCCGCTTCTATGGACAAAGAAAAAATACATAAATAATAATTAAAATTGAGTGTTCTTTTGAGGGCAATTTTATTTCAAATATCAACGAATAAATTTTCAAATTACTTTTTGTTTTAAATATCTATAACGTTTATTTTAGTTATTTTATATTTTAAAATTCTACACTAGATTTCCTTAGAATAAATTTTTTAAAAATGATTTCTTATTTAAAATTTTCCCATTTCTTAATCTTATGAAATACGCGGATAGCGAGCGGCCGGCAATGGGTTATGAACGTATCAACCTGCTGAGTAGTATGTCAAGTATGTTTCGAGCAATATTTGGTGGTGGCTGAATGACATCTTATCTGTTAAAAGACTCCGTCATGCACCAACAGACACCACAACATGCTCGAAACATGCCTGTTATACTTCCTTTGTGCACTTTTAATTAAATGGCAGCGGAAATAAGGTTAACTGAAAGGTCTTGCACGTATTTACACATCAGTTAACCTCCATATTAATTATGCTTAAATTTGGCTTTACATTTTTACGACGATAACTACTGGTAAGTATAAGTGATATATGTACAACTATGCTTATTTACCCTCTTCCATTATTTTTATTACGATGTATACAATTAAAAACCCACCATGTGATTACGTCTAAAAGTTGTTTCAATTTTTGTGCTTACTCTCACTTTTTCCTTGTCTTTTACAAACATGAACTACATACGTCAAGTGAGATGTTTTACCCTTCCATAAAACGGAAGACTGATGCAACAAAAGGAATAACTCTTAATTGAAATTATTGCTTTTGTTTTTTTTTTTTAAAATGAATTATAATCTTAGATCTCTCTAAAAGATTTCTTTGTCGTTGTCTCACTGGCGCGAATAAATCTGTTTTTTTTACAGCTAATCATTAATCTGAATAAATACTGCGCCCAGGAAGTTGATGTCCAAATCAGTTACATACAGGTAAGTTTTCGAGTTCTAAACGAAAGAAATTGCGGAAGAAAAAGACAACTCAAAACATAGCAGCGAAAACACCATTTATGGCTCAAGCCCTGACGGGGGTAGATGGCCTGTGTGGGGCATCGTCTCGGTCACCAGCCACTCCGCCGTCTCCCTAACTCCGCCAGAGCAGGGCAGCCTGTCGAGTAGGGGCAAAGTAAACCATAAGTGACGCAGACACTCCAGACAGGCTGCTTCCTCAGCTGATATGTATAGGTAAGCCATAGCGGAAATCTCCTTAGATGCCGCCAGGGCCGTATGGACGAGTCCTGATGAGAGGCCAAAGAAAGGGGCGTCTCTACTCAAAAGCGTAGGTCATCTCCTGCAAGCAGAGCCGATGTGAAGTGAAAACGTAACGAACATCTGCTTAAAATCTATCGAAAAAGTACGACGACAAGGATTCGAACAATTATAGCAGCAAGTTTGAACATTTCGCGTTTTTCAGTACCTTCCTATATTAAAAATCTACTGTACTCGCCACAGTACAAAGGCCGTTTTACGGCACATGTGGTAAAAGCTAATTTGTTATTCCACGGCTTCCTGTGACGATGCGGAAATTTATTCAACTTTAATTTAAAAAAAATTTTTTTCCTGATATAAAGCTTTCTCGAACAGGTATAATTGCTTTTGGGGACAGAAAAGACGTTTTTATAAGAAATCGAAGCAAACCAATAAATAGTAACTTTTCCGACATCAAAACAAACAGTAGTGGCATTGAGAACCACTTTATTTCGCGGACCAGTGCAAGTCTCTCCAGTGTCTGCCAAGGTTGAAGTAACCGAGTAGCGTCCAACTTAGATAAACAGAAAAGTTCTACGATATCACTTACCAAGAGAGCATATATATATACAGATGTAGCCAAGAGTGGTATGGCATCACTTAAGTCGGCCGCACAAACAAAACCGCTTTGCTATCAAGAGTAGCAGCCATGAACAAAAATATGACCAATAGCTATCTTCTCTCTCCTCTAACCAAATCATTCGTTTTTATTGGTTGTTCCGGGTTGGATGCGGCATCTCTTCGCGTCGTTGAGCACAGCTAACGAGTTGATACAGCAATCTGACGAATGCACAAAAGACCCCTTAAGACAGAATTGGATTCCATCGCAGGCCTTTTGGATCGACGGACCCTCGAATTGGCTACCGAAAGTCCCCTTTTTATTATGTTCGCTGCTGGGTTTTCCGTCCTAATTATCTTCACTAGGATTCATTCCATAGTCGTCCAAACCAGCCTGCATTGTAACACCTATCTGCTAAATGGCTAGTAAATGGACTCGAGGTGGCTATATGAAATCTTATACCGGCGATCAGGAAAGACAGTCGAATGACACGAGGATCGGATGTCGGCCACCAATCTTCGCTTGACACTTCTTTTTAGAAAACTAAACAGAAAACAGAAATCATTTGCACAGCTGGAAAGGCGGAATGGTCCGTGTTTTAGTGTAAAACTACAAACCGGTCAACATTTCCAATGTTATTAAACGTTAAGATACCGTCATCGCCTGAATTACATCTAAAAGTGGACGTTATCATCTGAACTTCTCCATACATAGCAGAATTAAATACAAATCTTTCTTTGTCCGAAACAGTGGCATCGCACTCCAGCTCTTTTCCCTGTTGATTACATTTCTCTATATCTTTCATTTTTTAATGTTTTCTTTAAATAAAAAGAGGTACTTAAAACAATACGATAATTCGACCACTATAAAACTTCAAAATGTATTGTTAGAATATAAAGTGTAAAAATTAGACAGCTTTAGATAACCAATGAAATATTTCCGGGATTGCGAAGAGACAGCGTTGATTATAAATTCCCCTCGAAGATCGTGTTCATTTAGCCACATTCACCTGTCCGTGGGTTCGCACGCAAACAAAATAAGTATTGAAATAATTTTTTATTTGCACCTCGAACGATCGAAGATCTAAAAGATCATTTTAAAATTGCTACTGAAAACGATCCAAATACTGAAGCAGTCGCATCCTCAAAGCAAATTCTTGACACGTGCCCGTCCAGCGTCTGCGGTTATTATCCGGCCGAGTTTTGGGGAAGACAGTAATAGGGGAGACATTTAAACACGGTAATGTTTTGGCCAAGATTGCCGAAAGAACGGGCCGTGGAAGTAGCTACGTTACTGCACAGATACATCAGTGGAATGTGAGAAAAACTCGTTTAAAAAATACATGTCCAGAAATTAAAAGAAAACTGTTTTTGCGTTTCCAAGACTACATTTGTCAAGAAGTCACTCCCACTTCATCTTTTAAAAGGCTTCTATAATAAACAAACCAAGTGCCTACGCTGTATTTACTTGTCGTTAGCGTAAAAGACAGCAGATGGGAAGCAAAAACCATGTAAACATTGTGTTTTTCGGTTATATCAGTAATTAAAGATGAATTGAAGGTGAAATTTTGCCCGGTGCTTCCTCTCCATTTGGAAATGTGAAGTTCTGGTTTCTATTCCTTTTCGAGAAAAGAGAAAGCCACGCGCGGACAGATATAGAAATCTGTGTAGGAACAAAAGGCCTTGCACCAAACCGATTTAGTATAGTATTAACGCCACGGGAAGCATCCATGTTTCTAAACTGTCTGAAACAGATCCAACGATTCGTTGAGGCAGACCATTCTATATCTCAAATTGACTAGCACTCAAGAACAGTTCACGGACGTTAAAGCTAGTCCTAGACTTAATTAGTATGTCCCCTTCTACATAAATTATCAGCAATTTTTTTTAAAAAATTGCTAATTCGCGTTCTGATGCTCAATAAATTTTCTAACTCCAATTAAAACAGGCCCCAAATCGCTTGAATTTCAACTGTGGCAGTAGTCCAATTCCTGTAATTACTCCACGTTGGAAAGTTGCACATATTTCCCATTAAAAAGAACTAAAGTACTCTTAGGCTTTGGGTGTCTTGTTACTAATCAAGTATCCTTATTTATACGTAGGACCGTAATATTTTTTCTCGTCTCGTAGCCTTCGTGATCCTTTGTAGAATCTCAGCTGACTTCCTGGAGAATTCGAGCGCTACTGTCGCTCCTATATTTTCGAAGCAGCCACGGCCAGAATCCTTCTGGCACCAGTTGGTTTAGAATTCACCTCAAACAGGAGCAGAACACGTGACCGATGAGAGAGAGAGAAAGTAGAGGATACAGACACGCCATCACAAAAATGAATCACGCTGCGAAATTTCCCAGCGTGTCTCTTCTAGGCAGAGAAAGAGCCGAAAATTTTGGTAACCGTTTCTTGAATGAATTTAAAGTTTTCTGATTCGGGGATCGTACGAGACGGCGTTCGATGCACTGATTTTCGCTGGTAACACCAGGTGGGGATAACGACCGAGTCTCCGAGAGCGGACTTCTCTCTTCTTGACGTTCCGTACCTTAAAATTAAAGCTGAACAGTAGGTACAGAACTGATCAGTGCAAACTATCAATTACAGCTCTATCGAGTTAACCAACTGGTCCGCCCTCGTTTCATTCTACTGCTAAAAATTACCACAAAATAAATTATATATTATCCATTGTGCAGATCGTAGCTTCCACCCTCTAAATAACAGTACTTAAAGCGACAACTACGATTATATTTGTTAAATAAACTTGCATCTCTACCCCATCAATGGATGAAAGAAATTATCTCCACTTGGTCCTTAACGACTGCTACAAAGAACCAGGAAAAATCCAGAGACTTTACGCGGCACTTACGTGTCATTAAATATGACAGAAAATAAATACCAAGCAAATCCCTCTATATGGCTAGTGAAATTACAGATCGGCGAACATTAAAGTCCATCTACATGCGCTTTACTTACCGTGATCGATTGCAAAATTGCACAGTGCAGTAGCTGTGATAGTTGATGGTTATAACTCGAATTCTTTAAATTTCAACGAAGTACGGGGTCGTTTTAGCAGTTTCTAATTATGAGTTACGCTTTAGAGGTTTTAAGGAAGACTCACAACCGACAGCGCTTCTTTAACATTACCGGTGTCGCAGTTGCCGGTAGATGCCATTACAGAACTGCATAATTTCCATTCTCAGTGCGCTCACCTCACCTGACGTTGCTTAGTTGGCTGTATTTTGCTTCTCGTGCATAAACGTAATATGTAAATTTGGCTACCGATCGTAAGCGCTTTTACGGGTGACGATCAATGGCGTGGTTGATTTCGCTTACTCATTGATCATTATAAGTTCTCATAAAACAACATCTTCTGATCGGTATAGGTTCTTGACCTTTCTTTCCTTCTGTATTTGCTAAGTCTTAACTTAGAAAAAAAAATCGTCTTGTCTTCATTAAATTAGTGCTTTTGGCATCTATTAGCCTGGGTCGGTTTCTTGCATTTTACTCGCCTTAGCTGGGGAAACTACCCACTGCTGGTGCAAGCTGGCATCGATTTATCTTTAGAGCTCACGCCAATATTTCATCGATACATGTCCTAACAGTTGGTCTGGACGTGATCAAAACTTTTTCTTTTTTTATTATTATTATTATTTATAGTAGAAGCTACTGTTGCGATCCTGACGAATTTCACACCCCTTTGCTCGTCTTGCGAGTCCGCGGTTCGCGCTCTGCGATCCGACCTTTCGACAGACTCGAGCGGCGCTGCAGTCTTCCTCTCTGACGACGGCGTGAGCTGGAAAGGTTTGCCGAGCTCGCCGTTCGAGTCAGTTTAATCTGGAAGTTGGCAGATATATTTAAATAAATAATACGGCGTCTGGGATTTGGAAAGCAGACCGGTTTTAGAGGGCCACGGAATGATTCCTGGTGGAGATAGCAAAGGCGGGGAGAAGTCAGTAAAGAAAGAGTTAACCTCCGAGCCGATGAGTTTCTTTGGCACTAGCAGTGGAGACTACGCGGTCAGTGGGACGACGACGTAGTTTCCTGACCGCGGACTCGCAAGTGCTGAAGATATTTACCTTCCTTTGATAGATGCGTTGGATCGCAGAGGTAGAAGCAACGTTAGATTTGCTTTTCGGCAGCTAAACAAAATAAATAATGCCTAATAGAGATGGTTTCGGAAGCACAAAGCTGTTGCTTCACTGTTTTTCCCCACTCGACTGAAAGTTAAACTTAAAAATTAAAACCGAGTTAGAAACATACATTTATTTATACTGATAACAGATCTCAAGGAACTGAAAGGGGATCTTTGACGCGTTAACTGTGTAAATATTTAAAATACGGAATGTTTCGAACCAGAGGTTTGCTACAATTGAAGCTACAGCGGACCAAATAAGATCAAGTGCTTACACAAAGTTATTTCCCATTTGACAATTAAGTGACTTTAAGTGAAATGTCTTCGTGGAGGTAAGATCCAACAGCAACAACAATAATAATAAACTAGCTAAAATTGAAAGTAAAAGAGAAACAACGCTAATCGTGAGAAGATTCGCCATCTATGTTGGTCTTGGACTCGCTTCTCCGTCTTCATCCTTCCGCTGTTTCAAGTGTAGAGAACATAAAAGGAGCCACGCGCTGCGCGACCTGACTGTTATTTCTCAACTGGTTCGCGATATCCATTCTAAACGATTTAAAGAGGTAAAAGACGTTGGAGATGGGTGCTGGGCTGAAGCCGCTCTGTGAGCTACTGCTTACTGACATGGAATGTCTACTGCAGGTCGGATGCTGCTGGATTTATATGCTACAGTCGTAAACACGCGCGGTTGGCAATGATGAGTACATACATACAAGCTATGACTATTGTTGTTAGCAAGCTATTTAATTATCCGACTTGTAAAACCACCGATGTATTTATTGTCTGCTAGCAACCCCCACAGGGAGATATCACGAAGTCCATACAAGGAAGGACGTTGAACGCCAAAGAGTCTGGTGGCGTCATCTACCGGGAAGTAAAGAACTAACCAAGCGCCAACTGCTCCGACGTGGTGAAGTCTGAAAATTAGCTGGAATGTGCCCCAAAATTTCACGGCAACGATATTAAACCGAGCTTTAACAAAAAATACCTGTAAATATAATTTAAAGGTGGATTTTGAATGACGTTTGGTGGCATTTAGTGTCACAAATTAATTTTAACCGATATATTACAAACTTTTAATGATACCTGTAGAGCTGGCATAAAAGGGACTGCCATTTACTACCGACGAGAGAGTTTATATGATGTTTATTGACATTTACTGGCAAAGACGTTGTCTTACATAATATTTAATGATCGTTTGCGAACAAAGACGACCTTGGCACACAGCCTAATAACATTTGCCATTTTCCAGTGTTCCCCGTCACCAAATATAGCCTAACAGCCGTGCAATCCCCTAAAATACCCACCTTTTCTCACAAAGCGCTAGTAAACCCTTTAAGTACAGTCCATCAATACGATATTTTCTTAGAAATTAACCAGTGATTTCCATAAATTATCTTTATCCGAGTCACGGTTTATTTCTTTCCGTTTCCATAAAATGAAAAGTCTGCTTCTTTACGCATCAAATGTTCTAGCAGATTTTATATAGTCCGCATCAGTATTTCAGTATCACAGCTACGTTTTATTACACATGGTCCGCCAACTTACGACAATAGAATTTTCTTCGTCAGCATCTTTCTGGAACCAGCAGCAGACATTAACCAAACAAGCTGTTGGTATATATATTTTTTCTTTTTATATCTCAAACGCGTCTTGATGCTGTGTGACGAGGAGCCGCGGTGATACAACTGCTAAAATGTCAGTTTCACTTCCGGGCGTCTAAACAAACGGTCGAGTCGATGATCTTCCCGTTTAACGACGCTGTTGTTGTTTTATGGAAAAATCTGGTCGGTTATTAGCATCTCTCTCCATCTCTCTCTCTCTCTACTGATGTCATATATTTCTCTTTTTACTGACGTCATAATTATCCCTCTTTATACTGACGTCACCTCTCTCTCTACTGACGTCATCTCTTTCTGTCTACTGACATCATAACTATCTCTGTGTACTGACGTCATATCTCTGTATTGACGTCATAATTATCTCTCTTTATACTGACGTCACCTCTCTCTTTGTATTGACGTCATAACTATCTCTGTGTAGTGACGTCATAACTATACCTCTCTCTATACTGACGTCACCTCTCTCTTTACTGACGTCATATCTCTTTGTATTGACGTTATATCTCTCTGTCTACTGACATCATAATATCCCTCTCTATACTGACGTCACATCTCTCTCTTTGTATTGACGTCATAACTATCTCTGTGTACTGACGTCATCTATTTCTGTCTACTGACATCATAATTATCTCTGTCTACTGACGTCATATCTCTGTATTGACGTCATAAATATCCCTCTCTATACTGACGTCACCTCTCTCTCTTTGTATTGACGTCATAACTATCTCTGTGTACTGACGTCATCTCTTTCTGTCTACTGACGTCATAACTATCTCTGTGTATTGACGTCATAACTATTTCTCTCTCTCTCTCTCTCTCACGACCGCGCGCACGCAACCTCCAATAAATTCGATACATAGACAGATTTTACTTGTCTTTACGGCGTCCATGAGTGTGAGATTTTGTCAAAATGGTATTTTTTTTAAACCCACAAAATACAAAGTAGTTAACGAAGAGAAAATGGTAGCGATCTATTCAGAAAGATGAAAAGTGATTTTAAATTTCTTACATTTTTGTAGAGTCTGTTTCTAAACGATGCCGCTCCATGTGGTGATATTGCCAATTATTCCTAGCGTCATGAAGTATGATTAGATTAAGAATTTCATGGGTAACATGTACCGGGGTGGGAGAGTTGAAGTGTACTCAGTTTTAAGACGAGTTTAAATATAAAATCAAATAGTAATCGACGATAATTTATTTCAGATGTGTGCACTCATAGAAGAGGCTGGATACCTGAATCATAGCGTATTTATTTATTTATTTATTTAATATGCGTCTGATTAATTATCATTCGAGTACTGCAGAGCGAAGCAGCTTCATCAGGATGACCGCGTATGAAGCGTTTGACCACTCGCGATTTTCGGAGAAATGGCTCGATCACTGGGCAGCAAAGGTTCGATGTACAAGCATGCGCCACCTGCCAGCTCGCAGTTCATTTTTACCATGTATTCGTTTTTCTGCCTAGGTGGTGTTCCTCCAAGTAAGAAAGTAATGCGACCTTCTCCGAACGTTCTGCATTTCCTGGCTCCTGTATGGCACCGTCGCAGCCCGAGCGTTTTTAATGACCGCTAATAAATGCCTCTACAGAGTCGATAAAATGCTGCTTACGTTATCCACAGTCTCCCGGGACCACTAACCTGCGACTGCTCTCCATCAGCTGCTGGTAGACGCCGCACCAAGCCAGTGGGCTCGCCTCCAAAGCGCTCGTCCTATACCGTCATTCAAGCCAGGCACTTGCTTACCCATTTCTACAAAGAATCTTCGCAACAAGTCCCTTTAATTTATAACGACAGTTCCTTTACTCACTAATTTCCCACAATTCAATGCGCACACCTTGATGCCTTCCTCAAAGGTGCTAGTAATCGTTTTCTCAAAACAAAGCGAACGCCGACAAATGGCACTGATTTGCCAAGTTAGCTGACAGGATGTCAGTCATAAGAAAGTCTTTAAAATTAAAGTAAATTCGATTAAAAACGTTCCCTAACTTTTTGTTTCAGCAACAGGTTATTACCTGGCTGTTAACAGTAGCGAAGGTGGACTTCTTCCTTGAGCTATGTTCGAAGTCTGAGCTCGTTTTCGATAATATCATCAGTAGTAGCCACAATAAATAATTTAAAAAAATATATATATATTTTTTTTTTCTTCTCAAAACCTCTATTTTGATTATGATAATCTACCTTTATCATCAACTCGTGAGATTTACGTAAACTATGTTTTATTTGCATCGAATAAACTTGAGAGAATTTTTTTTTCAAAATACCCTTACAGCTATAAACGAAAGCATATCGTGAAATTTCAATGCGAAAAGGAAAAATAAAAACCCTATCAATCACGAGCGATCGAATTCATATAAGAAATAATTGAGCATTTTCATGCTTATCAGACGGCTGACTTAGCGAGACGCCACGGATGCACAATTATGACGTAAACTCGAACGCCATATAGCGCAGCCATCACGCGATGGTTTAAATTTACTGATGATTATAGATAAGATATGAGTAGTAAAGTGTGACTTAATTTTAACAGAATGCAGTGTTCCAATAATTCAAGAAATCGGTAAAGTTGCTAATAAGCATTTCAGAGTAGTTTTTATCATAAAAAATAATAAGAAAGTCTTCGGCCACATTTCGACTTCAGGAAATTCTCACGAAATACCTCAGTACTTTACCTGGTCAAAGGTCGCGGCCAGATGTTCTGTCTTATTCGATGAGTTATTTGGCCTGGAATCTCTTTCTTAACCCTTTTACTTCTCTTGTGTTTTTTTCTTTTTTTTTTTTTAGTAATTCACAGCCGTTTTCTGAAAGCTGGGTTCATTGCAGAAAACAAGAGAACAAAGTAAATACATCGATAAAACTGTAGAGTCCGCTCCTCAGAACGGCGACTGGGACGATGGACCGAGGCAGGATATGTGGCCAAGACCAGTCGCTGGTCTCGGACGATAGCAGCGCAACCCTGCGTCAGCACCCCGAGTCTACCACCAATGAAGACGAGATATCACCGCAATCAGAGAGCAGCATCTAAGAAACCGAACTGTCAGTAATTATGAGAAATAAATTTATATTAAAGGATTAATAATAATAATAATAATAATAATAATAATAATAATAATAATAATAATAATAATAATAATAATAATAATAATATAATAATAATAATAATAATAATAATAATAATAATAATAATAATAATAATAATAATAATAATCATAATAATAATAATAATAATAATAATAATAATAATAATAATAATAATAATAATAATAATAATAATAATAATAATATAATAATAATAAAGTGCCAGAAAGCGACGAAGTCACACTCCTATGGGACATGGAAGCAGCTCAATCGGACAAAGAAATCAGATCGAAAAGACCAGACATCACCATCAGGTGGCTGGTGACAGACGTGGCCACGCCATCTGAGGAGAGAAAGGTGTCCATTAAAGGAGCAGAGAATCTGTCAAAATAGAAGAATCTCGAGATGCAAGTTACCAAAACGTGAGAGATGAAGACATCGATAATTCTGATGGGAGGAGCGAGCACTTGGACTAGATGACAAGAGGATGACAAAGGACGTCAGCAAAACCGACATTGCAGAGCTCCAGGAGAATCTCCTGAACAGAAAGAACACCACCCCCCCTATGTATGTATGTATGTACCTAGGTGGAGACTTTCCATCAGTTAAACTCCGGCAAACACCTCAGCACCACGAAATAGACTCGGCGGGACACGAGAAAAAGTACATATAATAATAATATAATAATAATAATAATAATAATAATAATAATAATAATAATAATAATAATAATAATAATAATGACGATGATGATGAAAGTTGTTTCTAAGTAGTTGTTAATCGAGAAAAATGACGGTAAACAGCAGGACAGAGAATATAGATGGCCACTGCATTAAGATTACAAAACGTCTGAGCATTCTTGCTAAAGACACCAACGAGAAACATAACAGGATTTGATTATTGAAAAAGAAAAACAACTTTTGGCGCTGATTGACAGCCGCATAGAGAACCAGTACGTACACTTCAAATGAACTTAAGAATAAACCTCCATAAAATCAAGTTATTTAATAAATTTAAGTATCTCTAAATAGCATTCAGAATTTGTACAATTCAGGTTTAACATTCAAAAGCTAGATGATAATGTTGATAATAATATAATAATAAAATTATTATCTTAAATAATTTTTTTTTAAAAAATCAATTTTATGTTACCTCCCCTTATCATTTTAAACATCTGGTAGTGGAGTGGTTAAGATTGGGAATTTATGGAGATTTTTTTGTATAAAGGGAGAGAAACATTAAGTTTCCTTTGGAGATTAATAAATTTAAAACAGACACCGGTAAACGTTTTCTGTGTTCTACATCATTTATGCTTATCTTTGCAGCAAAGAAAAAGAAAACTGCATCAGTTGATTTGAATATTTATTCTTACGGCATGCAAATTCGGAAGATTAGTGGCCAGCACTGGCGCAGATTAGACAGCAGCTTGGCGCGGAGAAGGTTGACGCCATCTCTTAACTGTCAGGTACGCTAATTTTACACGGGATGCTATCGAGGTGCGAGGCCGTCACGATGGTCTTAATTATAAAGGAAAGCCAAAGATGGTTTTCAAACGGATGGCAACTGCTTGTTGTTGTTGTTGTTGTTGTCAAGGAAAGCGTAATTAAAAGGGATTTCTAAAAAAAATGGTCAGATCAACGTGGTACGGTCACACCCCACCCGAGTCAATTGAGAGAGAGAGCCGCTCGTTAAGACACGACACGTTGCGCCATCCGAACGGCAGGTATTCTAAGAGAACAGACGGAAAACAAAACAAGAAGATGACTTCTCTAACCGGAGGAGCTTCCCGGCAGTTTGTCTTTGACAATAGCAACTAAGTCGCATCTCCGTGGAAACTTCCAAGTTGGTCTGAAATGCGATGGCGGCTTTTGTCAGACGGTGGTTAGCATATGATACAATCGGTTTTCATAGAATCTACTACAGGTGCGTGCGAGGAAACCATAGAGAGTGGCGTAGAAACAATTGTTGAAGGATCAGAATTACGTGTAAAAATAATAAAGTCGTTTAAGAAAGTTTCGCGGCGAAGAATATATCTACAATATCTACAACCTGGTCGATCGGCATCGCCCTGATACACACGAAACTCGATGTTATAGATAGCAGTGATTAAAGAGTTCGTATACGTACCTGTTCGATTTTTACATTCCACCCACCTCAGCAAAACTGGCTTTCTAGTATTCCTGTTCGATACAGCGCACGAGGCTCGGCCTCTCTCGCGAAGAGAGGATTGGAAATTTCTTATCGCAGATGGGGGAGAGGAAGAGAGACACAGAGAAGTGGAATTCAAGAGGAAAGAAAAAGACGCTGGCTCACCTAGACAGGTCAATGCGGAGGACGAAGCAGGAAGACGAGCGCAGCAGCAAACCAAAGCGCCAACACGGTAAAAAGCATGTCAGATCGCGAAGTGTCAATCATGCGTTTATCAACGAGGTAAGAGACCCGCGTCTATCTTCTGGTCGTTCAGCGTCGGCGTTAAGCCGACGAGCCGGATCGATAGGTGGAGTGCTACGTCACAGCGGTGTCAGGGGATGAATTCACCGTGAAATATTTTCCAGGGCACATTTTTTTTTTTTTTTTTAAAAAAATATATATATAAATATAAATATAAGTTTCTAATTTATCCTTTTTTCCCAATGACAATATTTTTTTTTTTTAAAGGAAAGAAATAGATAATTAATTGAAGAACTTTTATCTTCACTTATCGACTTTTTCTATTTTAAGATTTTCACAGACCAGGGTTCTCGAAGTAGGCCGAAGTTTGAAAAGCAACAGCGAAAGCAGGTGCGTGGACGCCTTTTTTAAAAAAAAAAAAATTAGAGCACCACCCACCTATAAAACCCTAAAACAAACTTTATGGAATGGTAACTTTCCCGCCCTTCGTTTGACTCCCTCCTCCACCGCTACCAGCCGTCGCGGTGGACAAAGTAGAAAGTAATAGCCCAAGAGTCGCGTCCCGGGCCAGGAACAACGATAATGGGTGCACGACTGTTGGGAGGGGACCGGTCGGCTCCAGATGGCGATATGTAGGGGTTGCAGTGACGAAAGCTTTACTGCCTACCGATTTCTTGAAGAATAAAGACGGAAGGTTGTCGGTGCTGTTTTATTCGATCAGTGGGTTTTAATTAGGTGTGTGTACCCCTCGTGTAGGTGCTGAGCAGTTCAGCGAGTGTACCAGGGTGGCTTTCAGGTCTAGGGGGATAGCCGATCGATCAGTTTAGATACAAATCATTTTAAAATACAAAGAATTAAAAAAAAAACCCATAAAATAGTTTAAATTAATACACTTCTTCCTCCCTTTCAATTAATTTGTCATGTATTCAAAATCGGTGCGCTAAAGAGATCGTTGCTTCTGTTCTCCGGCAGCCACTACAGAGCCAACACAATGGCGCAGTGGAGAACGTTAAACAGGAGAGATGATATGAAACGTCTTGTAGACTGAAGGCAACCCCCCCCATAAACAACGGATGAGCAAGCCAGGCGTTTTGTACACTGAAGCAGTACAGCTCGACCATCGCGTCGCAAGACGGGGCTGTCACGAGACAGTGGGCTGGGCCCTAGGCGCTCCCTGAGTACGCGGAAAATACCTAAATTTAGCAGAATATTTTTTTTTTTCGTTTGTTCGTTCACTCTCTGCGGTTTAAGATAATGCGAGAGTAAGTTAATCAGGGATGCAAATGTGGCCGACCCCATCACACAATAAATAAGGTTATGCCAGTAAAGCGCGAGGTCGCCGATTTCAGACTACGAGAATCTCTGACAGTGACGTCACTGGTGCCAGACAGAAAGAATCATTGACGCAACTCTCCGTTCACGTCTTGCAGAACCAGGTAATCACCGAAGCTTCTGTAGTATACAGGTCCTGGTTCCCTCCCCCACTACCGCATGGCAAGACTGCGTTGGACTCTGGATCGAGTGAGTCTGGATTACCGAGAATGGAATGTGAAGAATTCGGTTTCAATGTGAGTTTCGTGAATAAATGCGCCAGGGTTTTGTCACTGAAGAAATAGGAGAGATTGATTAGAACTGCATTACTCAGAGTGAACAATTACATCAGCAACCTTCTGCAACTTATCTTGCTCCTCTGGGTAAAAAAATAAAACAAACTATACAGGCTGATCTCCCCTCCCTACAATATGTACACTTCCGCCTGACTTACTACCCATGGTGGGCATCTCGTCTATTGATAGCTGAATCTAATTACGCTCTGTGACAACTACACCTGTGATAGACACCGTTTAGCTTTGGCAGCAGTTGAATTTGGGCTGCCACATATGTACAAATAAACAATACATTATTAACATTGAACTGCTTTTTGTATTGTTAGATCTAAAACTGGGTTTGTAATACCTCTCAGCATATTATTATGGCGTTCGATTTCTGAATTTGAGTTGTGTGGAGTTGTATAGTTTCGTATGAATAATGACCACTACTTTTTCTACCCTTACGTAAAGAAGAGCTCAAAACAAGATGGCATCTCCCTAAGTGTTGATATTAAGATATTTAGTTAAACTGCTTGTATAAATTTAATAGTCTGTGTTTATTAGTTGAACAATAAAACCAAAAATTAGGATTCAAGTAAATAACTGTATCGAGTAGTCGCTAACAGGAACGATACAAGTTAAAACTTAGAACTAGCGTAAAAGAAATTGGGTACTCATATTAACCCTTTTCTTCCGAGTATTACTACAATGAAGTATTATTATCTCTGTGATCTGTCATGTAACAGTAAAATGGTCTCAAGTGCTTATTATAAAAGAAAAAGAATTACACAACTGATAATCTATTATCGGCAGTGTTCGCTTTACAAAACCGTCAGCCTCACAGCGCTGGCGTCTTTTTCATTAACAGAAAATAAATATATAAGATCTAACTAATTGCGAGTAACACACATACATATATAATAGGGATATGCATGTTTTTGTTTTCTTAAAACAAAAATATTTAATATAATTTTACTCTTAAATTATCTCTTTCTTTGTTTATTAATTTAAAAAATTCTAGAATTAAGTGTGACATACTTTGAAAGACAAAAGAAAAGGATTTTTTCTTGATTAATTAAAAGTGAATGAGGGCAAATGTTAATAGTAAAATTAGTATGTGATATATGTGTGTGTGTGTGTGTTTGTGGATATGTGTGTAAGTGTGTCACTGCGAGTGTATCTATGTGTATGTATGTGTGTGTAATGTGTGCGTATGTGTCTTTGGTATGGGTGAGTGTGTGTGTATTTATGTGTATGTATGTTTTTGTCTGTGTTTCTCTGTGTGTGTTTGTGGATATCTGTGTGTCTGTGAGTGTATTTATGTGTATGTATGTGTGTCTGTATGGGTATGTGTATGTGTGTTTGTGTCTGTGTTTCTGTGTGTGTGTGTGTGTGTTTGTGTGTCTATATGTCTGTGTATGTGTGTGTGAGTGTGTGTGTGTGTTTGTGTGTCTATATGTCTGTGTATGTGTGTGTGAGTGTGTGTGTGTGTGTGTGTGTGGTGTTTGTGTGTCTATATGTCTGTGTATGTGTGTGTGAGTGTGTGTGTGTGTAAGTAAGTAAGTACGTAAGTAACCGTAGCCGAGCCGGGTAGTCCGGCCTAATCATAAGCGTATTTGACAAGTGAGCAAGGAACAAGAGAAGAGAGATTACAAAGGATTTCTCCGCCTCTTCTAATACAAACTGTTGACTCTGCGGCCAGACGGTTCGCCGGGTTCTGAGCTCGCACAGCAGCACGCGGAGACGTCGACAAGCCGATTTTTCGCAGGGAGAACGAATCACGGGATCTATAGTGGAGTTTTCCGAGAGGAAATCTCTACGAAAAGTCTTCCAGGAGAGAATCCTTCGTGTATAATCTGACCGTTGCTTGGTAGTTGTTGGCAGACTTCAGAATAAAACAAGGGAAAATACCAAAATCTTGGCACTAAAATGTTTCGTGCCTCTGACTGGGGAACCCGCGAGACTCAAAGAGAAAGAAGATTCTGCTGTATCTCCTTGGATGCTTTTGTTCTCTTCCTTTACTCAAATGCGATCGTTTTTCACACGAAAGTTAAGGGGAAGAGTATAGAAATCCACATAATTATCGAACCTCAATTACTTAGCTCAAACTGAAGCTAAGACACCGGGTTCCTATTAAACGGCACTCAACCTTTGGACTTCGGCGTTAAAGAGGTTAACCGTATGAAGCCGTAGGTTTAACGACGCAGAGACGAAAATTCTGCCAAGTGGACGGAAGGGAAGAGATTTTATTTTATGGTATGAAACGAGATAGAAGTTGTAAAAAACGGGGGGGTGTTGATCTCCAGCTGATCAGTGGACGAGGGTAGACAGGCTTTGCTGTCGGTTACGCGGAGGGAGATTCTCGAACGAGGTCTTGTCACGGGAGGGTTTCCCCCCTCCCCCACCCGTTGACAGATCCTTGAAGTGAGTTTTTCCATATCTTAGGTTTTCTCGTAAACGCTGGGGCTGGTCGTTCTCCCTGCGTGAGTCGCCTCGATCGCGGTGGATAAATCTTTGTCGTAGATTATCTGTAGTCGCGGCATTTTTTTTTCTGTCTGTTTGTTTTTGTGTTTCCTGTTTTCCCCGTTATCGCTGTAAATTTAACAACTGACCTTTAAATGAGCGGGAAATGGCGACGACCGGAAACACGTGACGGGAGACATTTCACGCTGACCGGATGTAGATGGCAGTAAAAAAGAACTCACGTTAAGGTGGAAAATTAACAATTAATGGAAATGCTTATCATTGATTAAATCCAGGTATTCGTAAGGGGGAATTTTTTTTTTTAGAAAAATGCTTTTAGAAAACAAATGAAAACCTTCAGGGTTGAAAGAATAATTTGTTTTGTAACCTCAGGCCGCCTTAGGACAAATCCCGTGATGGAGCTGACGCATCGATGGAGGTGCTGCAAAGCTTAGCGGTTGTTCTACGGAATACCCAAAGTCTCTCCCTGGGAACCGGATAAGGAAAAGAATGATGCCACGGCACACGATGTTCAATTCTGGACATGGGTTCGCTACTTGCATGGTTGTGGCGGAAACTCGGCGAGATCAGTGAATGCGTGGAAAGACACTGGCGCAGTACCTCGCTAACCGTTCATTAGAAATTCCTTTTTTGTTGTTGTTGTAAATTTAAAGATGTCATATGACTCATTTCTCTTATGAGTTAGCTTATTTCTATCTCCTTTCCCTTTCCGGTCGGGCTTCACCTCAAATTTTAAGGCATTTAAAAAGGGGCAATATAAATAACGGGTACTAGAAACTTATCTTAAAATAGCGAATTAAGGAAAAACGCATTTGCAAACAGAGAGATTTTAATAGAGAATCCATACTTCATTTCCATGTGTTTATTGTCTGTTCCACTATATCAACTGAATATGAATCAAGCACGCACCTAAAAGCTAAAAAAAAAAAGAAAAATACTAGCCATATGTTTTGGGTGAAAATGCCCTTTTATTACGATATAAATTAAATATTATTAAGTAATCCCAGCTCATATCCCCGCACTCTGCTTCGAGGATTGATAAATTACGTCTCTTAGTTGATTTCCAAATGAGACTTGGAGCCCTGAATATCTAATTAGCTGGCGCAATATCGTTTTTTTGATAGAAAAAAATATTGATTTTCTAAAATTCCTTTTATAAATAAAAAAAAACGACATTTAATTATATGGAAGTTAGAGAAAGAAAAATTTTCTTAAACAGATTCTCTAAAACTAAGGAATATCGCCGGAAAGTCATTCAAACCGGACCACAAGTAAGCGCCTGTTGGCAGTTGTCCTACAATTCTTCACCCGTAAGGTGGCTCTGCGGTCCACGGCTGCCGTCGAAGTCCGCGTTCTTAGAGCAGTATTCGGTCTGAAACTTTAACACATCTTTTCGTGATAGTCAGAAAATTATGCGGTAACTCTTCTGTTCAAAATAAGCTACCACGCCGCGCCATCTTTTCTAATAAACGGTCCCTTTACGACTGACTGCCACCCGATCCTTTTATAAAATCTCATGGTGCTATGAGATCTTAATAAAAGCAACAAATGTCTGTTCAAGGCAAGGAAATAGTTATACACACAGAAAGACGACTTATAATTGATTCTTATGACAGTATACTGAAACCGTACTGGTCGTCTAGTGCGACTTTTAGAGTCTATAAGTCACGTTGGATTTGCTACTTGCATAGTCATAAGGTAATTAGGTATACTTTATTTTGAGATCCATCACTGGACGAAAAGTTATTATAATTTCAATCTTAATGACTGGCACGAAGAACCAAACGATCAGCTACACGTGGGATCTACACGACACTCAATTTCAAAGATGGTGGATTTCTGGTAAATATCATGTTAAATATCGTCTCGTGGTTCACTGTGTCTAGCGTTAAAGGCGAAGTAAAAAAAAAGCTCTCGTCGCCTGGTAACAGCTCTTAATGAATTTACCTTTATCACAGTCCATATTATCCAATGTTTATGCGCACTTTTGCTGTCTTGAATCCGTCTTAGGCTACAAGTAAAGTTCTAGAATGGTCGGTTAAAACGAAAACAAACAGACCGATTTGTCTATCGATACGGCGGTTAAAATGAAAGCATGATTAGGTTATCGTTAACTTATCCATCCGACGCTCGACGTTGGTAATATCATTGCTAGGCTTTTTATATCTGGTGACTGACTCCGGCTGCTGAACGTTCGGTCGTTCTTCGGGGGTACGGAGAAAGTTCCTGGATCTCTAACTCAATCATATATCATCTAGTAATTACAGATAAGCAGCAAATATAAGCAGTTCTCAATATATGCAGGGTAACTGATTACAAATCTAATTTAAGTTCTCCGCTCGGAACATCCTTTATACGATGTAGGTATTAAAATTAATAAAACGTAGTTTAAAGAAATATATCGGGTGTTTTCACTCGTGGAAATAAAGTGTAAGGTCTGGCCAATAGCGTGGCCAAAGTACTCGTACATTTCACAATGTGACAGATTTTAACGCAGTAACCATTTATTTTAAAGTCACCGACAAAAATGTGGTGGCGATAACTAGAATTAAATTACAGCTCGCTGGCAAAGTTGTAGACCTTGAATAAAGTTATAAGTATTTGTTTTACATACGATCTGGATAGCTGAAGATGAAATAGATCGTTTGTTTCAAAGATCAATACACTTTTACTGTAAAGATCATAGAAAGATTCCTGCTGTAACAGTCCAGACCCAGTATATTTGCACGTACAACGACTGCCTAAGGTTGTTGGTGATATTTCGTAAGAGCATCTTGTGCATCGTGTAGAATTATGTCTAGACATTAAATTTATCAGATTATCAACGGCGAGATTATTAATCTTCCAAGATGCTTTCGCTGGTGTTCATTGAAATTCACATCGAAACTCTTGTAGAGCCGAAGAAGCAATTGACGTTCGTTCCGAATCTTACAAGCTGAACTGGTTTTCGATGATTTTATATGTTTCTTTATTTTCTTGCAGAGTTTGGCAGTAACGATCGAGCGTGCTTTGATCAGGAGTCAGAAGGATATTCCGAAAGATGGATATGCTACCGGTAGAATTTAGAACGCTCATAAATTGGTACAAGTTTTGTGTATCATACTTTCAAAGGGGAAAAAAAAGCATGGTTTTCTTTGGTGCCTCATTTAATAGCGCTGATGTTGCCTGAGTCAGCGACAGGTTGCCAAAGACCCCGACAAAAATTTCTCGGGGATCTGTGGCCAATATTATCCCAAAAGTTCACCGAGGCAAATATCCCTGTTGCAGAAAAAATCGATCTGGAAGTCTTTCTACAGAGACTCCACGAACATTAGTCATCACGCTAACATCGTCCATGCAACAGAAATCAGACAATGAATATTCCATGGTCATTTTCACCGAATGGCTGTACGAGGTGTGTAGCGCTCAAGAAATTCCTTCTGTCCAATAGAAAAAAAATGCTTCCAAGTATCTGGTAAGATAACATTTCTGGCGAGCTTTTGAGAGTATTAACAGTGTGTACTATTCCTCAATGAGTCCGAGTTTTAGCTGTTCAACCTTGTAGAAAGCCTAAAGGAGATATTTAACCCCAGTGTCTTCAGCCACGGTCAGATGTGGTGGCGAGTGTTTCATGACATGGTCTGCAATCTGGCATACCGGAAAGACAGATTTGGTGTTTGTAGAATCTCGTGTTCATTTTGTCTGGAATACAGTTATTTTTTAAAACATTTTAAAACATTGCATCAAAACAAGGAAAAATGGCATTTTCTTCTCACATTCTTCAGAAGAATGTAATTGTATATCACGTGTTCATGTGTCCGCAGTTTGGGAAAAGTATCAAAGCGTTCAAATTATTCTTCGGATACCCTGTTGCCTTGATACGAGATTAAAAGAAAACCTGAGGGAAACAGCAACAACCCCGGTCATGTTTAGCCAATATGATGGAACTGCAAGAAGACTTTACATGGGCATAGGAGACCTGGTCCGAACTGTGACAGAAAATCTCGCTGATTCAATCCCAAACAGAATACGACCTTTTTGTGCTACAAAAGATAACTCAGCCAAGTTCTAACAAAGAATTCTATTTTATTGCTTGGTTTTTTTTGTGATTTTCCGCAACGAATTAATACATTCTAATAACAGTAGATGACCAAAATATTGCCCCGCAACCGAGGAAGCGCACGACATCGACAGAAGCACTGATATACACCGGTTTCCAAAAGCTAAACAGCAAACAAAAATATTTATGAAATGGTTAGTTTTATTCATCAGATTTTTATTACAAATACGTAAAAGGTTTACGAAAAAAACGTAACTGAGTTCCAATAAAAACACGTAAATTAACTTTGGTATAAATTTTCTTGTTTTCTTATCGAATTTTTCCTCTGTTAGGATAAATGATTTAGAGGGCAACGTTATAAGTGGATAATGTCACTCAGTGTTCAAATTCTTTAAGATGGGCAACTATTGGTAGAATAGAAATCAAGCAATCATAGACCCGGGTGGCGAAACGAGTAAATATCAACATAAATGTAGTTTTTCTGTTACAGAGAGAGAGAGAGAGAGAGAGAGAGAGAGAGAGAGAGGAGAGAGAGAGAGAGAGAGAGAGAGAGAGAGAGAGAGAGAGAGAGAGAGAGATATTTGTCCGAAGACCAGCTCCAGGGAGATAACTGGTCCACAACGTCAGCAGATTATCGCTATGCGTCACTTTTGGCTTGACGAAGCAGAACTTTGCATCAGCTCAATTTCCTTGCACGACGACCTATGGTTTGCATCTCTTCGACTCGCCGCCATACGCTGGAGCGCTGATCTAATGCTGTAAACATGTTGCTTCGACACCACATTACTGAAGCTATGTATTTTTTTTTTATACCGATGAGTCCATATTTTGCTTTGACTTTGACGTGACTTAAAAGTCAGGTACTTATCTGGAAGAAACGTGAAACACGTAACCCGCCCACAACCATCATAGAAAGAGATCAGATCACTACGGTGGTATAGATGTATTGGTTTGGGCAAGAATTTTATTGGTGGGCCTACCTATCTGTACATATTTCAAGAGGATACTCTGATTTAAATGAGCTGCATGAGAATATTCTGAATCTTTGTGTCAGACCACATGCAGGGTCAATTGAAGATTTCATTTTAATGGACGATCGTCCATAAAGCATGTGTAATCGACCAATGTCTTAAGATCAAATTCTATTGGGAATGTTTGGGATGCTCCAGGAAGATGCATTGTCTCTTTCCCATCCCATCAGACATCACTTAAAGAATCTCCAACTTTCTGGTAAAACATTGGACTTTATTGCCCACTGTGTTTTTTTATAATAAGATTGTAAGGAGAATGTAAAGCCGCTGTCAGCCACGTGTTGATGTCATGGTCGGGAAAGAACCGCTCATCCGATTGACTACATCTAATTAATCTTCGTTTACTTCTTTATGTTAAAAATTTTCTTTTCTTCTTCATCTAATCTTTTTTTTTTATTTTTTCTCATTAAAACCCTAAAGTTTATTTGCAATCTAAATATTTCCTTGATACAAGTTCTAAGCGAGGTTTGTGTTGAACATTTGGTGGATAAAACATTAATCCATTTGGACAGTTTGTTGTTGTTGTTATTGGTTAACTCTTGGAAAGTTCCACCCGTAAGTGAATTCAAATTTCTCGGTAGTTTGTCTTGTATAGAAAAGGCCCCAAAATATTGGAATTAAATTAATAAAATCTCCAAAGTTATGTTTTTTTTCATCCAAACAGAATCATTGCTGCCAGATTAACCCTAACCCTGACCCAGATATAAATTACTTTGCGTTCTTCACTGTGACACAAGGAAAGTTAAACGGTTCTTACCATTTTATAAGGAATAAATTAGCCGTGCACCTTTTTACTTTTGCTAAAATTATTTTGTACATGGAATTTGCTTCACGTCAGGAATCGCCACCGGATGTAAAGCTTTCAGAAAGACGATTATTGCAGATGTAATATCGGAGAATGATAACAGAAAAAGGAAAAAAAGGTAGAGATACTGGTGGTCGAACGGAGCCCAGGAATCGACAATTAAGAGACATTTTAGATCTTTGCTGCCTTCAACTCTTAGCAGAAAGTTTTCGTTAGGTCCTGACATTAATATTGAAAATTTGATTAATCAAAAGTGTGCGATGAAGCGATTAATATTTAATTAGTTTCCAGTAATGAAATTTTGTTGTTTTTTTACAAAAAAACAGGTTTCGCCATTTTAAAATATATAAATAAATAAATAAATAAGCAATAATTTCGAAAAAAATTATTTACAAAGTAATTAAAATAATATTTTAAAGGGGCGTTTGGTTTTAAATTAAGCTATGAATAACTACGATTAAAGGTTAGCTTATATTAAATTACAGAGTACGTGCAGCAGGGAGAGAGAAACGTGACATTAGGGTAGGAAGGTCACATTTGATGGCATCAGGAAATAAAGAGTGGTAGCAAAAGGTGGCTGGGAAAATCAAAACGGATTGCACCGATGGTATTTCCGTCTAGAGAAATCCTATCGTAAAATTGCAGCAGAAAGCATCTAGAACTCATTTTGCTTCGTGAACGGAGGTAACCGGAGAACCCAGAAAAAACCCACATGGGATGCTAATACTGGAAAGCAAGATAAAGACCTAAGTAAATAGCGAGACACCGGACCGATAGTATATCAAGGATGCAGGTTGTTTTAAGGAGAGAAAAAAAAATGTCACCTATATCAAGTTTGCTTTAATTCTTGATTGGTGTCATTCATACCTGAATTATCCTAAGTAAATAAGCTGGGCACTTTTACGAAAGAAAACCATTATCATTCGCTGAAAACTGTTTGCACCGAAAGCTTCGATCTGCACAACTTGGCACGGGTTCAATGAGCTAATCCGTGAAATCGCGTGAAATGTAAAGAGTCGGGTATCTCCTTTCTAGGCGCTGCTGATTGTGAAGGCCGTCTGATAGCTTCAAGGTCGTTGCCCCGGAGATGATAAAGCCGGCGACGAGGATGCGTGTCGGGACTCGCCGGAGAACATCTAAAAGAAGCAGCAGGAGTCGAGAGCTTCGCATGCTGGCTAAGCAACACTGATAACCGACGGACAGACGGACGGGAGGATAAACTTCCGTCTGCACCGTTACAAACAGAAACTTCTTTTTATACAAACAAAAGGATGGATGGCGCTTGGCTTCCTATAAAAATGGTCGTCCCTCAGAGACGACCTAACCCAAACCAGCCGCTAGTCCCTCCATTCCCACAGCATTGTAAGAACTGGACGTCGCTGTAGGGAACACTGGTTCCCAACCCTTTTTTGCTGCGACCCTGAAATGGTCACAAACTGACCCTTAGGCTTATGACAGAATTTAAATATGTATATAAATATAAACGTAAATGTATAATTATATTTATTTGATTATTATTTAATTATGTTCGTTTCTTAAATTACTTAAAGTTGAAAATATCTGATGTAAATTCAGGTTAGAATAATCTTCATCGCATACAAACAAATTGTTCATTTGGGCGTCAGAAATTCTCCGAAATTCGGTGGTTACGTCCCTTTTGTGAACTCACCAGTACGGTCTATCTTAGTAGAAACCGAGTTTGTGGGGAAAATGTATCAGAACTTTAAATTTTAAATTCGTATGCTGGGATGGGGAGAGAGAAAAAAATATTTGTTGATCGTCGGGGTCGCCTCAGCCTTTGGGCCGCTCTTCCGCTCGATGAATCTTTGAGGCCCTAATGAAGGTTCTCCGCGACCTCGATTTGGGTCGGGCCCCCCCCCACCCCGACCAGAGCCGGTGTCTTTAAGAACGTCGGATTACGGTCTCGCGTGAAGCTCGACAGCTGACGGGGCATAAAGGCGCTAGAGAAATACAACGTGAACGATCAGGGACGATTCCTTTAAATTCAAATAAGTTCCTGTTTGTTGTTTTTGTACAGTGATTTCGTACATCCTCGGGGTAAGTTTACGAGTCTATGAACAGTAAAACAGCTTAACATCAAGTCGACGATGAAATACAGGCAACAAACAACTACAAATATTAATTAATGCCTGCATCACCTCGTAATATATGATGTAGTTCCCGGGTTATTGCATCAACCGAAATAATCCTGATTTATTTTTGTTTAAAATAATGACTGCAATGTTAAAGCGTTTATTTTGTTTCTGATTTATCATCTGTGATTTTTTTTAAATAATATTTTTTTATTCAAAACATCGCAGCTCACGCATTATTGACGTCTATCGATTTTGAAAATCTTTAGCTGCATTTCCACCAGAAATCACTACATTAAGAATATTTAGGACAGAAGCCCATAAACAATAAAATACGAGTTCGTTCCGTAAGAACACTCAATATTTTGCTTAAAACATGAACATATGATGTAATAATTTCCGACACCACTACATGTTTGGAAGAGAGAGAGAGAGAGAGAGATAGAGGAAATAGAGATATCGAAATGGAGTCTCTCTCCTCTCTCTCTCTCTCTCTCTCTCTCTCTCTCTCTCTCTCTCTCTCTCTCTCTCTCTCTCTCCATCTCTCTCTCTTCCTCTCTCTGTCTCTTAACTCTCATTCTCCCATTTCTCTCTCTCTCTCCTCTCTCTCTCTCTCTCTCTCTCTCGCTCTCTCTCTTCTCTCTCTCTCTCTCTCTTCTCTCTCTCTGTCTCTTCATCTCTCTCTGTCTCTTCATATCTCTCTCTCTCTCTCTCTCTCTCTCTCTCCTCTCTCTCTCTCTCTCTGTTCTCTCTCTCCTGTGTGCGCGTGTGTGTGTGTGTCTCTCTCTCTCTCTGAGCTCTCTGAGAGAAAGAAATCATACGATACGTTTTTTTCGTAGCCAACACTAAGAAAAAGACATCTATGTGAAGTTCTTTATTGCACATTCTTCAGTCTTTTCAAAAGAAGGATTTACTGGACTTAATTATATCAGCGTTTATGTAAAGAAGAAATTATATGGCTTTAATAACCAATAATCCATGGATCATTCCAAGAAATATAAAATAATCCCGTAAAAAAGTATATATCGGAAAACGATTGGTTTGTCATTTTACAACTAATCGATAGAGAATTTTAAAATCACGAGATTAATTAATAATTAAACAATTTTAATATATCATAGTTTTACTGAAAGTCGTAATTAAAATTATTTAAAAACTGTGCATAAACTCATCTTTTGGGTGAAAACGAGAGGAATAAACGAATTAATTTTGGCTGTCTGTAGTGTTAAGTTGTGCCTTTAGTTTTAAGAAAGATGGCGAGTTATCTCCAATTAGAACCGTGCTGTTGGGCCGGCTGCTTCTCGCACTTCTAAACCGGAAGACTTCTGCTTTAGTCGTTCCACCGTTAAGGCTGAAGATCTTTGAGCGCGCGCGTGCGCGTGAGACGGTTTCCGGGAGTCGCACAAAACCCAGCGTAAATTCCATTGGTTAGCAGTTCGCATTCCTAGTATTCAATCCTAAATATCGGGGGGGGGAGTTAGCCAATTCATTCTATCGACTGGCCAAGCAAGATTTTTAAAATATCATTTTTACATGATATTTACTTGAGATCGAAATCTGAAAGACGCTATAAGCGCCAGTTCTAGACGGCTTTTCGGGTTCATGGAGTCAGTCGTTGAAGCCGACTTCGTCCGGTGTCGTAAATCCCTGCCAAGACGTAAGTGTCCATAGTTAAGCCGGCGATCGTAGGAAAAAAAGAGGAAGGAAGCTGTTTTACCAATACTGAAGTGGGGACGTGGTACTTATGGGCGCCCCGATCTCGGATTTCAAAGAATTTATTACTTTTCCACGAACGTGTCCCATTCAGAAATAATTTTAAAAAAAAAAACGGTGCTGCTGTTCAACCTTTGAAATATATGCAGTTCGGAAGGGTCCCGGGGCGCATTAGATAGTAAAAAAACTAGCTTTCAATGTCTGCGTCAGCGAGCAGAAAGCTGAACGCCTTCCAAAGGGATGCTGAACCATTTTCGTCTCAGCAGCGAGAGGGGGTTGGTGGAGACTTTAACCTTAAAACTTACATGTGCTTCAGTGGAATCTATCGCGGCGGAGCGGAAAAATCATCGAATCTGCTGCCGATGGATGGTCCCTTCAATGGTAGTGTAATTTCCATTGGCATTTATGGTACTTTTTTGATCTGTAGTTCTTCAAAAATCTCTAGAATATCGTGCATTAATTTTACCATTACATCTGAAAGAGCAAACGTATTTTTATGTAACCCAGAATATACATACGTATTCTCCAGAAAGCGATAATTACAAAACGGTATTCTTTTTCTAAAAGAACAGTTACAGTGCATTCGTTCAGATTTAGCACCGTGGTTTCAGTTCTCTGAGAACAAACACTTCGTCAAAAAAAGGAATTAATAATTAATTTTTTTTTTTTTGGTGTGGTGGTTTTAGACCGATAATTTCCTTCTTCTGCTTTGCTTAATGTGTATTATATATTTTTTTCCATTCCCAAATAAATCTTGTCAGTGAAGTCGGTGAACTTAGAAGGTTATATATGTTATTCCTGAGAACGTTCGCAGTAAGCCAGTCTTGGCGCCAGGCAATCACGGTGCCGCTGATACTACTCGGAAAGACCTTTTTTTGAAAAAAACCAAACTAATACATTTAACGAAAAGTAACACTGTTATTTAAATATTTTACATGAAATAATAATAATTTATCATAAGAAATCAATGCTTGCTTCCCCCTTTTTTAAAGCTTTATATCAAAATAATAAATAGATAAACTTCAGACGAGGGAATAACTTTATTTGTAGATGCTTTGCATGAGTTTGTCTATGGAAGAAAAAATCTGCAAGTCATTTTACAAAGATAATGTTTCAAGCATTGTCCGCATCGTGGTTTTGGTATTGTATTATTTTACTTGTGTTGTGTAGTTGTTACTGTCGTGATACCTTTAGCTGCTTATGTCTTATTTTAGGTAATAACAGGTGGGTTTCCAGATGAACAAGACGGAAATCGGCCCTAAACAAAAAGCTATTTTCCTGCTTACGGACGTTTTAATTGTTGTTATAACAATTTCCAAAACTTCCCCAACATCTGGTCCGGTTTGTTTTGGTCTTGGGTCAAAGCTCATCTCGATCTTTTGCTCCAGATCGTTCTGGCCTTTCTCCGGTTTCCTCCTCTTTGCGAACGGGTACATTTGTCAGGACGGCCGAAGTCAGCGGGCATCGAACCCTTTCAAGTAGCCCGTTGGCTCTTATGTCACACGCCCACTTTGTTCCCACTCGGTCAATGTTCTTGTCTCCGATTATCCGAGCTCTGCACTGAATAACTATCTTGTAAATTAGCCATGATTAGCTTCCTTGCGCCACTGTCTCTCTTAATATTCCAAGATCAGTTAAACTTTTCGAAGCATCCATCGTCAAGTTTTTGTAAAACTTCAGTATCTGATACCTGCAATATCTTTAAACGATCAGGTGACAGCTGCTCACCCTAATTCTTTCAGATTTGATGCAAACTTGCAATTATTGAAAAATATTTATATTAAGGCTTTAATGTAATTTTTTAATTCGTATTCTTCATTGCTAATTAATTATTTATCCATAGCCTATTAAATATTATGCCTCTAAATGATTCTGTAAATTTTACTCCGCATCTTGGAGTACCTGTTACTACAAGAAACACGACAATGATGTCACCATCTAGTTAAAACAACAAAGCTTGTTTATTGTTAGCGGACCGATTTGGCATACGACTGGAACTGTTTTATTAACGCTTATTCTTTTACTTTCATATTTGACTTTCAAAATCTAATTATCAGCTTTTGCATCAAAGAAACTCGTTTTTTCTCAGAAGTTGATTAAAAAGATTGACTTAATTTTTACCTAAATGAATCGTTCGAATTGACTTTTCATCTTTGCTTAATAAAAATAAATCACAAGGAACAGAAGTTTGCGTAGTGAAAGATGGATGTATTTTGAAGTTTGACCAATCGCTCGCTCCTGCATCAAAAGCAGATTCCACAAACAGGATCAGCTTCAATTTTTTTAAAAAAAAGTTAATATATATACTAAACACTTAATTAAAAAGATATTGCTTACATTAAAGGTCTTTTCAGAAAATTAATGAACTGCTATTATTAAGGCGACCTGATGTAAGCCTAATGATTTCATGTGAAGTTAAGATTTTTGATAATGACTAAAATTCCAGGCGTTCTTGCAAGGGTTAAAATTGGTCAGGTCACCTTTACCGCTATTTTGGAGAAATTCCAGCTCGTAGTTAATAGGGTGATAAGGAAAAGAAAAAAAGGAAAAATAGATTTAAAAAAGGAAAAACTTGTATATATTGAGTAGGCTAAAATTAGTTAATAAATAACTATTATTTGAATTTAATACATAAATATAGTGGCATGCCATACTAATTCGGTTACCTATAAATAAAGGTATCTAAATTAAAATCGCATATTTCAAGTACTCTTGCGATGTTTAGTTGGAGAGGTAAGCAGTGCGAGCTCACCATCGGCCGGGGTCTGATCGTCATCTATCATGAATCAGCGGCCAATACCATCGTAAAGCTTAATTAAAAACAAACAACAACAACTAAGGCTGATGTCAAACAAAACAGCAGATTATATCAATCATTGGCCGTTCTCCACTTGCTCTTGTCGCTTTGCGGTTTAAATTTTCCAGGTGCCATATTTTACTTTTCTTTTTCTAAAATGTATTCGACATTAACCTTCTTTAATTTAATCAACTTCCAATTGATCGGTGATTATAGTAGAAACAACAGGTAAGCAATTGCATCACCATAAAATTTTCTAATTTTTCCTCGATACGGTCCAGCTTAACCCGCCTAATTTGCATAATGACGTCACGCTAACGCACCGCTCTCTGTAGCTTTCCACGAGCTAAACTGGGAAAGTGACCGAAACTGTGACCGTTTGAAATCTACCACGTGAACACGTGATTTCCGGAAAGCCCTTACGAATCGTGACGTCAAGAGTAACTGGACAGATAGAAGAGGTCTTGGGTACAGCGTCGGGCTCTATGAGTGGACAGGGTTGAGGACGGATCTCGTTATTGTTATTTCCCGGACTGTGCGGGCAGGCGCCCGCTATGATGGAATGTAAACAAGAGTCGGGCTTCACGCCAGCCACCAGAATATAGCTTTTTGTAGATTCTGCCATTGTGAAGGACAAAGACCAATGGGGTTCGACTGTCAGCGGTGAAGCTACCAACCAAAACCATCACTAAAAGCAATTTTTTTTGCATTTTACTGAATAGTTTTCGGTCTCGATGGATAGAGGAAGATCCGGAGAACAAAATTCGATGTTTTGAAGGTTAAAATCCTGACGGATAGCCAAAAATTGCTCGTCAAAATACAGGATGTGCAAATGACAACTATCGGCGTGATGAGTTTTGCGTGGACGAGAGCGATCTAACTACTTTGGTTCGATTACACCGACTGGAAGCGGTCTTTCCGGAACTTGAAAAAAAAAGATAAAGTTTGAGCTCATGATCTTGAAGCTTTTGGCAGTTTTCTCATGGATCGCTGCCGGATTTGAGAAATCAGACTGGTATTACTTTTTGAAACCTCTGTTGAGACAGTAATCGGTCATCCCGATCTTCTTCTGCCCGTCAAAGAGGAGGTTCTGACCAATCGGTCGATGATATAGGCGAAGAGTTTTCTCTCAAAGTTTTCGTTTTTCAGCAAACAGAAGATTTCGCTCTTCCTTCCTGAACTAAAACTGCGCCACGACAACAAAAATCGTCTTGCATTGAAAGCAGAACATGGCACAGGTATTTAGGGAACATATTCTTACTGTATAAAATTAAAGCTTTCGGTCGAGGCAACTCAGAAGAATATAGGCCAATCAGCAGCTTCTTTGGTGTAAATCTCAAATGCCGACGTTATACATCATCGGTCAAACGCTTGGAACAAAAGAGAAATAGAGACAATTATTAAATAAAGAATAGCATAACCAACTTCTATCGCCATAGCGTAGCGAATATAACACAGTACATTAATGAAACTTAATCCTTTGTTATTTACAAAACATACCTGGATACCTTATTTGTTATACATCAAAACATCATGTCAGTTTCACTTTATCAGCGTGTAAACAGAAGACGAATTACTCTGAAGTCATTGGATACTTTTTGATTTACCTGCATGCAGATTTAAATTGTAATAAAGCTTTGGATAGGGAAATTAGAGACAAACTACATCAGATCCTTTTTTTAAAATTTAAATAGAGTTTATGGGCATCGATAGAAAATAATTTTGAAAAATAAACTATATTTTGTTATTCTCTAAAAAGCGAAATGCGTGCATCGTACTGTTAAGTAAATAACCTACGTGGCGAGCTTGAATAACGCAATTTTTTGGTTACTCATTGCCTTATATTATCGAAATATATATATAGCATTCGCTAAATTAATATTGCCAATGCCCCTTTACAAAATACATTTAATAAGAATGCACAAGAAAGAGTAATTAATTTCTCATCTATAGGCGACTTAGTGCAGAGTTAAAATAGATTCGGCAAAAACGAGATTACGTAATACATAAATATTAAGAGGGAATCCTTGCATCAGCAACGGATTTCCAATGACGTGGGAGTCATAAGACACAAAGGAAAACAGCTGTAACCTACGTCGGCCATCATTTCTGCCATGAAGCTAATTGAAAACCTGACATAAGAAACAAAATTAAATTATCGTACTTTAGTTTAACTTTCATTCTACGCTCAAAAAAATGGAATTTTGCGCTACTGTCGGTCAAAATCGATTCCGATTGATTTTTTTTTTTTTCTTGTTTGCAGTAATGAACAGATGGACGACCCGGTGCTGGATTTTCAATAACCGTTGTAGCTCACACCTGGGCCTCTGGCGGCACAAGACAGGCAGCGCTTCATAGCGGACAACCACGGCATGACTGCTTGCGCGGTTGTTTCCCTTGTATACTACATCGGTGTACAGAGTAACAGCCGCAAGAGCCAGAATTTTAGACTGAAAAACCTTCTGAATAAAAAAAAAAGTTTTCCCCTCCAGCGGTCACGCCCTTTAACATTTAACGATACGAGATCGATGTTGTTTCATTGCAGATGTGGTGCGCGAGGCTGATCGAGAAATTAACTACAATTCCCCCAACAGATATTTTCTTCATTTTTCACAACGCGTCCTCCTGCTACACTACCCGACAGAATCATGTCACGCTATAAAGTGTTGAATTTAAGCGCTACTGCTATGAATAGCGCATCGGTTTAGAAAGAAGCTGAACGTAAACCTTTCTCGGCTAAGAAACCGCTGCTGGTATTTGTTCAAGCCATTCAAGAACCTATTTGTATTTATTCTACATTTAACCTCCACATTGGATATCAACGGAACAAAAGAACTCGCAAACTATTTCGGACTTTAACAGAATTTCTCCGTGATTTAAAAAAAAAAAACAACAAAAAACGAGAATGCTACAGAGGGTGATGAATGGTTTATCCGGACCGGGATAAAATCAATATGTTCGCGCTTAGACTTCGACGGTATTAAAAGCTAGCAATAATTCTCGATACAGCGAGGGATTTAAAAGCTAGCAGTGGAGAAATTGCACCCAGTGGAAACCAATAGGTGAAGCAACTAATTATCTCCAGAAACTATGAGAACGTAACGTTATATATTTGCGGAACAATTTTGGTAAACGTGTTTTATAACTGAAGAAGAAGAAGAAGGAAAAAAATGCAACGAATTAATTTTGGAATATAAAACAACTGGCAAAGGATAAAATGTTCCGTCCGGGCCCACTGTGGAAGTGCGAAATATGTTTATATCTCAAATGGTGATGAAATAGAAGGTAACAAAGTTGATCTTGCCCGATCCTAGATGGCGCTGCTAAATTTAAAACGTCTTTACTCGTGAGTTTTTGCGTGTATTTACTTATTGTGCGCACGGTATATAGGCGAAGAGCGGACCAAAAAACCTGGTAATTATGTGGGAATTTATCAACATTAATGGTCTTTCCTTACCATACTCCACACAAACTATAAGTAGCCAGCCTCGTTTCCAAGCCTGTGGTGCTCGTACACCCTTCCATTAAAAAAGAAAAAAGAAATAAGCGACTCTGCGAAGTCAGACTGGCGGGAATAAAGGAAAACGTTCGACAACTCCGGTCTATAACTGACCAGAGAAAAAACAGACACTGGCAGAAAAGGCTTTAGATCGGGTGCGTGAGTGCCGCACACGCCCTGGTTGCGACCGCCTAAGGTTATCCAACTCACTCTTTGATCAGATCCGCTTCCGGTTAATCACGAGACTGCGTGGGCGAACCACAGACGCGCGCCCTCTAGGATGTCTCAAGCGTACTGTCGGGTCTAACCCGGGAAATCGCGCAGACCACAGCGCGATGGCGGTATTGTGGACCTGAAGTGTGGCAGCGGCAACATTCGCATGAGGCGGATGGTGGGGTTGGGGGACCCTGGCGGCGACCTGAGGTCGGTTCTTGTCGGGGGGGGTGGGGGTCTTCACTAGCCAGCCGTCTGGTCTTCCTCCCACATCTAGAAATGCAAAATTTTTCTGTAGGGTCACGGCGACTCCCCAACCCCCCCCGGCTAGGTCCCTTTTCGCCGTAAAGCGTAATGCGAGACTGCCGCTTCCCTTCCCCTCCCCAAGGGGCCAGTCGTCAACGACGAACGCAGAAGGCAGAACCCCCCCCGCCCCGATCGCCTGTTGTGAATTCCGTCGTGCCGGGGAACGGCAGGAGCGCAGGCAGACGGGGCCCCTCCGATTCTTGTACAGCTCGCGGCCCCGGCTTTTACAGAACGCATTCCCTTTCCGTCCCCTCTAACCGCGGGGCAGGGTCCAGCTGTCAGACGCCTCAGAAGAAACCTTTGGTCAAAACAAACCGAGCAACAACAAGACCGCTACCAACCCTTTTAAAAGATCGATCCTTTTGCCTCCGGTTGACCCAAGCCATCGCCAAACAGGCTGCTGAGGAAGGCAGAAATGCATGGAACCGCATGTACATCTTCATCTGACAACGAAAATCGATCGCTACCAGAATTAGTTTTTTTTTTGTTGTTTTGTCCCTGCTAAGCTCATTATTCGTAAACTCGTGTATAATTTTTCTTTCATAAACGTGTTTTTTTATTAATTATAGCCGTCCATCATAGTTGCTCAAAACGAGCTTTTTAACAACACCACTGTCATGTTCTCCCCGATCCCACGTCTGTCCCACAATAGCCGTCAAAATTTACGCACCTGACCAGCAGCCAGAACCGTAAAAGGCGAGAGATAACCACTTATTTGTAAAAGTACTCATTAAAAAACAGCGAGAGACAGAGTTAAAAAGAATCCGTGAAGCTAAACGTTTGCTAAATATAATTTCTCAGTAGAGATCAAAATCTGAAAAGTAATGCTAATTTCTTTCTCAAAATATTCCATTATTTGTTGCCCTACCGTTGCCATGATATCCATTTTTTAAAAAAACATTTTAAATAAAACCTTGCATACGAAACAAACACACAACCTTTCAAAAAGAATGCATTTACATTCTTAAAATTATTCTTCTGTATACAGACTTTTTTTTTAAATTACGCAGAAGTGATTTCCACAAAACCTTGGTCCGTGGGCCCTGCCAATAACAGCCTTCTATTATCACCTGATCGTCCATAATGTTTCAGGTGGTTGTTTTCCGTCTTTGTGCGCCGTCGATTAATATAAAATTTTGCAAGTTTGACCACTAAAATGGATTTTCCCTCAAAATGTTCATTTAACAAATACTGATTTATAGTAACAGTATATCGTCTGAATCACAGAAGCCTAAAGCAATCTCTCTTCTTTTTCTTTTTTGTTTTCCCTCTTCTTTCTCCAAATCAATAAATTTGAAGGTAGCTGCTTCAGTTTCTCGAAATTTATTAATCAGATTTCGCTTTCACTTTACTCTGACAGCTTCTGCAATGGTACTGTTAAGGACTCCCGTCGGTCTGACCAAACGGGGCGCTCAGATGGCACTGTTTGGATTAGAGGTAATCTAGTTTATATATATATATGCGTTCGGTGGTTAACACAGCAGAGTGGGGAAAATTCTTAATAGTGGATTTTTTCAAATCAATTACATTTAAACTACAATCCTTATTAGATTGTACAGGCAAGATTTTAAAAAAGCAAACATTTAAAGGGATTTCCAGTATTCGATGAAAGAAAAGCTGTTGTTGTTGTTGTTGTTGTTTCTCTCTCTCTCTCACTCCCCCCTCTCTCTCTCTCTCCCCCCTCTCCGTCTCTCTCTCTCTCACTCCCCCTCTCCATCTCTCTCTCTCTCTCTCACTCCCCGACTCCCCCCCTCTCTCTCTCTCCCCCCTCTCCATGTCTCTCTCTCTCTCTCCTCCCCCCTCTCTCTCTCTCTCCCCCCTCTCTCTCTCTCTCTCTCTCACTCCCCCCTCTCCATCTCTCTCTCTCTCTCCCCCTCTCCATCTCTCTCTCTCTCTCTCTCGCTCTCTCTCTCTCTCCCTCTCCTCCCCCTCTCCATCTCTCTCCTCTCTCTCTCCTCTCTCTCCTCTCCCCCTCTCTCTCTCTCTCTCTCGATTCTCTCTCTCTCCTCTCTCTCTCTCCTCTCTCTCCTCTCTCCTCTCTCTCTCTCCTCTCTCCTCTCTCTCTCTCTCCTCTCTCTCTCTCTCATCTCTCTCTCTCTCCTCAACGGCCATTTTTAAATGCCACACACTTGTCTGCGCCTAAACCCGGCCGCAGTCTCCAACACGCTGTCGCGGAAGTTACAAGTTTCCACGCCGCCCCCCACCCCTACTACCGGGATTCTTCGGAAGGTAACGAGCTGGGGAAACCACTGACGAAATACTCGAAGTTATCGAGTGGTCGCGGTCGGTGATTTGGTGGGAGAGAGGGGGGATTGGAAGGTGCGAAACCGAGTAAAGTGATTTAGGATGAGACGGGTTTTCCTTCTTCGGATAATGAATCTGCAAAGTCTCGGAAAGTTCCAGTGAGGTTGAAATCTGCGAGGGAGGATGTAAGTAAGCTTGAGGGTCGGGGATTGGTGGTGGCAGGGATAGAAAGAGGGGCAAGAAAAACAAAGGGGCTCGGAGCATCCTTATGTATGAAAATACAAATCGAGACACTTTTCTTTTTATTCTAAATCATTTCAATTAAATTTATCGCCAGCAAAGCATGCCAACAGCTTATATATTAGATTTTCGTGCCAAGCATTTTGCGGTACCTTACCTCCCCGAATAGATGTAATATTGTCGGCTCAGTTAAATTAAAAACGAATACGTGCCAGAACCGCAGAATCTGATAGCTGACCCTTCTGGCAACAAGTTCTCTTCCTAATACTATCAAAGAGGAAATTACGGTGCGTTTATAAAGAGAAACCAGGTGATCTCCAGTTTTAACTACGCGATGATCGGGGCCCGATCCAGTTGTGTATAAAGCAATAATGGCAATAAACGCTTCTCCCCCCCTTTTCCTTCTTTACCTGAATCTATTACACGCTATTATTTGTTTTTGTTTTTTTTAAAGACCGGCTTGAGAGAAACCGGGGTGTGTGTGATTCAGATTGTATGAAGCCCAGGTGTTACATCGTCTTTCCTCTGTTTCACTTCTGTGGAGTCAGGTGCCCGTTTGCTCGATACTTTCACTTCGTTTCTTCCAAACCGCAGTTTCTGATTTTGCGGAAACCGTCGATCACCTGATCAGCGATCGAGGCGGAAGTGAATGAGTTTTGGCCGCAACGACGGAGCGCAATCAAAGCTGGGGGTGGGGATGGGAAACACGTGCGACGGTTAGACGCCTCACACTTAAGCTTATTAGAATAGGGCCGCCGAATCGGATCTAATTTGCAGATGGGCTCGAGAAAGATCCCGATGCCTAGAGACGATTAAAGATATTGAACATCCGGGCACAGAGGAGGATTCTCGACGCGATTAGGCGTAAAAGTCGCAGACTCGCAGGACCAAAAAACCCAAGAAGAAGAAGAAGAATAAGCGATAATCATTTTCAGTTTTTTTTTTTAAAGGTCCTTCCAACTTAAACCATCTTCATCCGGGAGAGGTCTCAACGGCCGGCCGCTGAAACACGACGACAGCACCCGCGCGGATTTAATCCAAGAATTCCATTCCGAATTCCTTTTAACAAAAAAAAAAAAAAAAAAAAAAAACAGAAAAAAAAAAACTTCGGGTTTTAAAGCGTATTTAATTAAAATTTAATTAAGAAAAATGCACTTACCTCAGATATACTTTCAGGACCGAGATTCATGCGTTAATCAAACTTAATTAGATCTCGGATGCCTCTCAGCATCTTCTCCAGTCTGTAAAATGTTTGTCTGCGTCACGCACGGATTGTTTACGATTGTTCACCGAGAGCGAAGACGCTGAAAGAAGAGAAGGGCCACTCTTAAGTAGAAGTTCTGTAAACCGGAGCCGAATTAAAGGAGCTCTCACCTTGCTTACAGAGTCATCATGCAATAAAAACAGCTGAAGAGATTTCTTCTCTATCTATTGGGGGTGGGTGGGCGTGGTCAACCAGGTCTTTAAATGAACAGTCGCGTTAATCCTTATCTATTGGGGGTGGGTGGGCGTGGTCAACCAGGTCTTTAAATGAACAGTCGCGTTAATCCTTATCTATTGGGGGGGTGGGCGTGGTAAACCAGGTCTTTAAATGAACAGTCGCGTTAATCCTTATCTATTGGGGGTGAGTGGGCGTGGTAAACCAGGTCTTTAAATGAACAGTCGCGTTAATCCTTATCTATTGGGGGGGTGGGCGTGGTAAACCAGGTCTTTAAATGAACAGTCGCGTTAATCCTTATCTATTGGGGGTGAGTGGGCGTGGTAAACCAGGTCTTTAAATGAACAGTCGCGTTAATCCTTAGATTTTCTTTAAATTTCAGATGCGCTAAGCAAAAAGGTAACCAGTGCGTGTTGCTGCCATTCAAAACAATTGTAAGAGACATCCACATCCTGAAGTCTTCTAGTGAACACTTGAATTATATCATAGTTATTTAAAAATTAATGACTTACAGATACTATTGGTTTAATGGGAATTAACTATATATAAATGCCGTGCATAATTCGCGGATTATGTAAGGTAATTGCTCCATTCCGGGAACGGTGTCTCTGCTCGCTTAATCCGTGGAACGGGCACACGTGATTGCTCGATCCCACACAAGGAGCAACAACTTTGGAAGCATCTTATAAGGGTTTTCATTACATCATGCTGTTAATTAATTGTAAATTATAATATCACAGATTAGTACATTACAGTGTAGCAACATTCTGGCATAATAGATATCAATTTGGAATCGCCTCTCGCGGGTGGAGCGGTCGAGAGATAGCTCTCGAGCTAGCTTTTTATGGAGCGCGCTTTTTTAGCGCTCGCTAGCGAGCGCTTGCGCGCGGAACGATAGAGAATACGAGCTCGCTCGAGAGATCCGCGCTATCTCGTCTCGCTCCGAAGCTTTTTCTTGGTCCTTCTCTTGCTCTTGCCTCACTTTATCCTAGTATTTCTGCTGGTTTGTATCACTTTTCTAACGGCGGACCACGAGCAGAGTTGCAATTAGACAAAGTCTGGTTGCGCATGTCCTACAGGAACTGGCTCCGCCATTGATTTAAATCGGAGATAAAGCTCCAGAAAAACCCATATAAGTGAATATCGGTTATTAGTATGAAAGTGGTGGACGTTGCGGGCTAATGAGACCAGGTTTGTTCGAAAGGACGACCAGGAAGTTTTTCTCTTTAAGGTATCGAGTTCAAGTGTAGAGTACCCTACGTGATTAGCGTCTCGTTCAGCTTAAGTCTATCTCCCTGACGTGATTTTTTGCCTTCTATACCCTCGCCACTGGCGCTGATCTATCCAAGAAATCGCTCGAAGACAAAGCTGTCGCTGCAAAGATTTGACATTCGGATTTTCTGATGTGCTGATACCGCGGGAAAAGCGGGAGTAGAAAGAAGTGGGAACTTATTCAAGGAAAGAAGCTCCCGTTTTTACAAACCATCTATCCAGTGGACTTTTTAATTGTGCTTGATAATGTCACCCTGAACAACTGCTGCAGGCTAACCGCTTTACGCAATTACCAGTCTGTGACTGGGGGTTTCCTGTGACTACGTTATAACCTAAGACTCTTTGTAAGTAGAGAGCTTCCAAATAACCAAATAATTAAAACGACAACATTTAGAAATTGTCTGCTTGGTACTTGACCGTCTCCATTAGATCTCCACCGAGTCTTCGATACCTTAGGGCAAATGTGTAATTGTTTGCTAATTGTATAGAATGGTCAGGATCTCTTCATCCCCCCTGTCTGTTTGGTAAAACCTATTTGTAACCATTTTAATTAGTCAAATCCACAACAAGATAAAGTCACCCCGCATAGTTGGCATAAAGTATGGTTTATCTTTAAGAAACCTTTGTTTTAATTGGAGCTTTCTGTCGAATTATTGGCAACAGGCTTTGGCAGCGATTATTTTCGGTATAATCTGCCTTTTAGATCACCATCAAGAATACCAGTAGTCCGAAGAAAGACAAAACAAAAACAACATCTAAAATTATGAATTAGAGGTATATGATAGAAATCTAGGGCTTTGTTGCTGAGAAGATTTGTCTACCCTTTTCTGAGTTGCATCACCAAGACTTTTACGTGATGTCAGGCGACTAATTCTCTTATTTAATATAAGGTTGAGAAGTGTACTGTAAAGGGTTAATCTACTAAAAATTTTTTTTGAAGAATCTTAATAGAAAGAAAGTAAAAATGTGGATATTGCCAAGTGAAAGGTCTAATTTATTATGAATGCTAATCTATTTAGACAAAAAGGGTTAAAAAGTCAAAGGTTTCTAAAATTTGGCATTAGTAACGTCGTTAATACTAAGTACAGGTGGGCGAGTTCCTTAAGCATTTATGTTATTTATCAAGAAATAATAAAGAAGCTCGAGTAAAATAATCACAAAGTTAATATGTGCCTGGAGGTTCATATAAACCGTTTGGAAGTGTTTATAAGAGTGAAGGGGCACCGTGATGGAAACACGAAATATCTGTACTTTGAGAAAAGTAAGGAAATCACCAGTAGAAACTAAAATACATCTTTTAAAGATACAGGGCGCATGAAAGTACATATTAGAATAGTTAACTCGTTGCCTAATTTGAAAGACGTGCATCGTAAAAGAAATAATGTTTATCTGCAATTGCAGAATTTTAAAAGAAACTCCTCTTTATTAAAGAATAACGATAGCAGTGTCACCTTTGCAGGTGGAGACTACCTTAAAATCAACAAAGTCAGCGATGCTGACGAATTCTATAAAACGAGTATTGTATTGAATTTCGTTTTTACCTATTGATTTCTGTTTGATTTACTTCCGTCACCTGTGATTCTACAACAATCAAATGAACGCCCTCACTCTATTATTATAAACCAATTTGTGCAGAAAAATAAGCTGGTGCTTCTTTCGGCTTTAGCGTATTTCCGGAATATTTCCAACACCTTTTTTTTGTTGTTACAATGTTTTCTTTAAAAAAAAGGGGGGGCTGTAATATTTACCAAACGTTTTATATCCCTTAAAGTGCTTTCTGGTATTCACTGAGAGACGCGCGTAGAGATCCCAGGACGCCGTGAGTATTCGTTAGGCCGATTTTACTGTTACAATTCCCATACGGTCGATCTACTCCAGCCGGACCGCGGCTAACAGTTCTCCAACAACAACGAACAAACTAACTAACTAACTAGTTTACTAACTCCGCTCTAGTGCGAGAAACGAGACAATAATTTCCAAAGGCATAAATTCTAGACAACCCGCTAATCTGGCTTTAATCCAGGCGGCAAAAACCTGACCGCAAAAATGTGTCTATGCCATAAAAGTCCGTCGAGGCGCATAGCGATAAAAAAAAAAATCATTTTATCTTGGCAATAAATAGTATTTTTTAAAAATTGTTATCGTCCCCTTTTACTCGCACATCTATGTTTATTTAGGGAGATTTTTACGATGCTTGGCCGCCAGAACCTTATGCGGTTTATATGAATATGGAAAACCGTCTCTCGGGTTTCTCTGTTCGGTCCATAAACCCGGACAAGACCTAATTTATTCGCAAACGTTCCGACCAACGCATTTACTTTGCTATAAACTCGATGTTATCCAAGAAGTTCTTTCTTTATTTTTTTAAAATTACTTTATGCTCTTCCTCTTTACTTGTCAAACCAACATGTCTTTTTTTACTTACGGTTTTTTGTAAATTCCGAATGCATTCTTTAGTATCTGTTTTAGAAAACGTTACAGAGTCGTGTGTGCTGTTGACCAAGGGTCTCTCCCCCTGAACACACAACGGAAACAAGCGGAGTTAGTTCCCTGTAAGAAACAATATCATTGACGGGTAGATAATCCGATTTACAGTTCACTCTGACATAAGATTATGAACCGATCTAAACCGGACACCAGATATGGAGATGTCAGCAAATAAAAAAAATAATATCCCGATGAACTATCATCGAATTCTGATTGCAGAGGAGGTTTTTTTTGTTTTTTTTAAACATAAATATGTCTAATGTTTCTCTTGTGCCGCGGGAGGAGTTAACCCTCTAAGGCCAACTGCTGGATGAGACCAAAACCTAATGAAGGTCCACAGACGAGGCAACACCTGAAGCTATCTTCATAAATTAGTATCGTGGGAAAATCCAGCGAGACTGCTTTACCGGAGGAAGACAATGTGATAAAATGAGGGGGGGGTTAAAAATATTAAAGATGAACTGCAAAATCGCCATCGAACGCATCATGACAAGGAAACCTAAAACAAGCGATTGTTAACTAGGGAATCTTACAGCGAACACAGAGGCGACTGCGACAGGATTAGACATCCATGAGAGCAGAAATAACCAAGCTTACCGGTAACACCAGTAATTACCAGTAGGTGTTTTTTTTAGTACCCGACTCTTCTAGCATCATCTACACCAGAAACTCTTAATTACGGCGCGTTATTGATTTTAATGCGACGGCTGCTCTAAAGTTCAAAACGTTTGGAGTACTGTACGATGCATCGCCTTCACGGGAAATGTCGCAAACGTAAGTGATGTTCAAACGAATTCTTCGAAAGCGGTCTACAAAAGAAGAAAAAAACCCCAGCAAATCGATATCTAAAAGAATTCTCCAAGCAGGGTTAGAAAGACAAAATATTTGACCTAAGAATTACACTTTCTGGCAAAAGAATTAGAAACCCCTATATAACAATAGTCTATTAGGCTGGCACGCGTTTTGATGACAGCTTGAAAACGAGGTGGCACTGATTTTAAGTATGACATGCTGTTATTTCCCACCATTCTGTAAGTAATATCGTCTCCAAATTAGGTGGAATTAAGTAGCGGGTAAAGGAACATCGACTTCATTCTAACTCATTCCACGGATTCTCAAAACAGCTGAGTTCAGGGGGAAAATGCTAAAAATCTGCCTCAATCTTTCCAAACGAATCACAAACTATACAACCACGTGACTCGATCTTTCTGGAAGCAGCCATCGCACTCGTGTTGGCAATGTAATGTCCATGAGATGCGTCAATCTGCAGTGCTGCTCAAATATTTAAGAAATCTAATGTATGCAGCCCTCTGAGGATTCTTTGGGCTCACACCATGCTGAAAAATTTACCTAAAGCCTTTACTTCCGCGTCCTTTAATTCTCTTAAGAGAATCAACACCAGTCCCATAGTCTTGTGGGATTGTTGCTAATATTTTACGTTTCTGCCCTTACGAAACTGAACCGTGACCTGTCTGAATGCACGTTGCATTTCCACTGGTTCATAGTGAAACTCAGGTTCTCTTTAAACTATCAAAGATGCTGTACATCTTCCTGTTGACAGTAGAGACAAGCTGTTTTCAATGCTGTCAAATCTCAAGCGACCCCCGTTCCCAGCGAAATTTGTTGTTGAAAAGGATGTTCCGGGATATTGCTAATAGCATTTGTCCATTTTATAGAAAGAAGTTCTTTAACTCTAGTTTCCACTATTGTAGGACGGCTGGTAATGCCAAGTAGACTCAAAGAAACACGGAGCACTTTTATTTCTCTGTCGTTTCGAATGTTTTCACTATCGAAGCCTTCATCAACCAGGCGTCATTAATAACACTCGTTCCAAAGTTCCTTCTCTAACCTGTTGGCTTATGCGACGCACAGGTGTGCAGTCATTATTGTTTTACCTACCTTATATTTAATCTTGTTAGTATGTAGTTGGCTAAATCGTGTCCCCAGCGTTTTGGAAAGCGCATTCATCAAAAGTGAAGGGTTTCCAAATGTTGACCATTTATTGCATAAAGAAGTGTGATCGTCTCTCTCTCTCTCTTCATCTCTCTCTCTCTCTCTCTCTCTCTCTCTCTCTCTCTCTCTCTCTCTCTCTCTCTCTCTCTCTCTCTCATATATATACTTCCAGAATGCAACAATTTCCGATGTTTCTCAGCAAGTTCTATATAAAAGCTGGCTTCCGGTTTACAGCATAATTTTTCCCAAACCAGTCGATTTTAGATTTTCAATCAGCTCCAAAATTTAGCCTTATCTCTTGGCCCTTTTTACTTACTGACTACTTCTCAGCTTTTAGGTTTGTCTTTTGTTACCACTCCATTGACTCTGTACCCTTGCGACGTCATAGTTCTTTCACAGATGCATACTGCACGCAGGTACTAGTATCCCTTGCGATTCAGGGATAATAGCATCAGTTATGCGGTCGTTTCCGAAAATGAAACTAACAATCAATTGAGTAAATTTCCAACCATGTGATTTTTACGACTAACAATTGCCTCGCGCGCGGCGCAAGGGAAACATTTATTCTTAACGATGTTTAAATTCTTTTTCCCAAACAAAGCCGATCTAGCCAGTTTTACACCGATCGATCCTTTCCATTTATTCCGATCTGAAAGCTTTCACACGTCAGCCGACAAAAGAGATATTAAAAAACATCATTTCCTCTTCTAGTCAAAAAGATAACGACACCCGTGTGCGTCAGTTTGGAGACGGCGCCCCATCTATCGCCGATTACAGGTGCTTAGTTCTCTCTCTGAACTATATTTCTGCTCCCACTTAAAAAGAAGACCTCAAAAGGCACTAAAATGATAGTTTCGAAATAATCGATTTTAAAATATTCATGCGGTTTTCAGTGATAGGTCAGATTTAAAAGTTACTTATATATATATATAAACTTGTTTTTTCCGGAAGCAGCATCATTCATTGTTTTAAAGAAAACGGATTGCACCTTGTCTAAACTGTACGCTTTGATCTATGAAATTAACTACACGGATAACATTACAAAGTAAAAATTCTTGAATGTTGCATTGGAAATGGAAAACGTATACAAATAAGTGAACTATTACGCGAACTTTGAATATATTAATGAGAAGCGTATCTCCAAGACCGAATTCATCGGAATGTCGTAAGGTACAGAGTTTCAATACATTCCTAAGTATTTCACTCCACTTGTTAGTTTCAGTGGATTTTGTAAAGATAGAATTATTGAACCACTGACCCGATTTATGGCAGAAGTCCAGGAGATCAACTTCCATAAACAGTAGATCTACAGCATGGCTCGAGTAAAGGCGGTGTGGTGGTGCCTTATCGGACGGTTAATGTCGGATCAGTGTATATTGTACTGATTATAAATAGTTCAGTCTAGAGATTATGCAATTAAATGACAGTAAAATGTCTGAAAACAGCCTTTACAATGTACAATATTTTGATTTTAAACTAAAAAAGTGAGAAGATATAAAGAGGTTACAGACAGAAGGAAAAGAATCTGTGGATGACGACTGATTTCCTTTCGTTCGTTTATGTGAGAGGGAGACACATAAAAAAATCTGATATCTCTCACAATAAAGTCCGTAGTAGAGAACGATCATAAATTGACAGATTTAAATGCATTTGAGAACTAAGACTTAGCGTAACGAAGGAAATTTCCAACGACCAAAAGCCTCTGTTTTTTTCAGTCTTGCACTGCACCTTTACATCAAAATGAAATCAGTTTAGAAGCGGGAAACTGGCTCATTTTCTATTGCCATTCTGCCCTATCCACCAATCACTGTAATCTGACAGGTATAGTTTAGGTTTCAGAACTTATACCTGACAACGCAAAAGTCATTTCGCATAATCTTGTTTTTCTCTCGTCCGAATCAGTTGTTTTAAAATCACCTGTGAGACGAGAGAGAGAGAGAGGAGAAAGAGACAGAGATGACGTCATTACAGAGAGAGATGATGTCAGTACAGAGAGAGAGCATCAGTACACAGATAGAGATGACGTCATTACAGAGAGAGAGAGAGAGACAGAGATGACGTCAGTACAGAAAGAGAGAGAAAGAGAGAGAGAGAGAGAAAGAGACAGAGATGACGTCATTACAGAGAGAGATGATGTCAGTACACAGATAGAGATGACGTCATTACAGAGAGAGATGACGTCAGTACAGAGTGAGAGAGAGAGAGACAGAGATGACGTCATTACAGAGAGAGAGATGATGTCAGTACAGAGAGAGAGAGAGCATCAGTACACAGATAGAGAGATGATGTCAGTACAGAGAGAGATGACATCAGTACACAGAGAGAGATGACGTCATTACAGAGAGAGAGAGATGATGTCAGTACAGAGAGAGAGAGCATCAGTACACAGATAGAGAGATGATGTCAGTACAGAGAGAGAGATGACGTCAGTACACAGAGAGAGATGAAGTCATTACAGAGAGATGACGTCAGTACAGAGAGAGAGAGAGAAGAGAGAGAGAGGAGAGGAGAGAGAGAGAGAGAGAGAGCGGGTAAATTTGAAACAAGGTTATATTCACCGATAATCACGAACATACTGCAGCTCTACAGAAGACGACTTCCCACTCCGATCATAAAAATCTGTCCAAAGTTGACTAAAAGAAAAAAAAGTATTTCTATAACAGAAAGGAAAAAAAAAAAAAAAGAAGAAGATAAAATTGTTCAGAAAATCAGAGAGAGAGACCAAGGAAAACGTGACAAATTGAAGTCAGAACGAATTGAAATAATAAACGCTACGTTAAAACTGTAAAGAAAGAATCGAGTTCTTCCGTGATTTATATATCCGGCTATCGTCATCGCTGTAAAGTGGGCAATCGAGGTAAGCAGATGTCTTATTTGCTTGGAAAACCCGATGGCGAAAGAACCAAGTTGAAATTTTCCCCATTTATTCGGGATCCCATAAAGTCCGTCCGCACGCCGTTATGTCGCCAATTTTTTGCTGTCCGTAGGTGTTGAGCATCAGAGTGATTGTCTGATCGTGGATGAATGTGTACGCACCAAACTAGCACTGCACACACGGAACGGACTCTTTGTCAATAAATTTACGGAAGCCACCAGCAGTTTCTTTCAGCTGTCACGCCATTTGTACCGACGAAAGAAATTGATTAAGAATGTGATAAAAAGGGGGGCCAGCGTTCGTCTTGTTTATTGGCAGATCCCTCACATAAAGGCGATCCACGGTCTTTATGGGGAGTCAAACAGCAATTCACATCGTCTGAAGGTACAAAGACTTACAAGACTTCGACTCTTAGTATTTGCAGTCAACTCTTTAGGTTTATAGCAGTGATGTAGTTGGGCATTTAATTTGAGACTTTAATGAATCCTTTATTCGATTATGGACTCCTAAATCCCATCGACTGTTTTTCCGTCTCTCGAAATAACACCTTCCTTATCTTCGATGACGCGAACTTCGACCGCAATTAGCATATCCTGCAGGAAAACGAAGCGACTCATCGTATATCCAAAAAGATCCCAAATGGACCGCAGTTATTTTTGCTGGTCGCCGCAGAGACTAGAAAGTGAAAGGACCTAGTCTAAGGCAACAGTACCGATTAAAAAAAATATATATCTGTAAACTCTGTGTAAATCCTAGACAAAGTCACCAATGATAATCTTATGGATCTTATGCTAATGCATCTACATGTTCAACACGATAGGAGAGCGGTGTCCTTACCGATTACTGAAAATAGCTTTTCGAACAAACACGGTACGTAAGTTACAGAATAAATACAATCTATGCGAAGCCTGTGCTTATTACTATCTGTATATAAAGTTACAAGAAATAATCTGTTAATAATGTTTATAAATATACTATTTATATTAGCTATTAGAAAACAAAAGGGTTGCAGTTTTATCAAGTATAATAGGCCGTGAAAAAACATGGTTACAAATTCGTCGTGCATAAGTCTTTTTTAAATAAACGACTGTAGATTTAATGCATTTTTTTGTATTAAGTGTTGCGAATTAACATTTTGTTCACAAATATTTAAAATTATTTAGTATTTGTGTAGAATTAGCTTTTACTCTGCACATCAACCTCTGTATTTACTACACATTTCGTGCAAATCGACAAGTATAGCTTCAACGTTCATGGTTCTTGTAAAAATTGTTTTAAAGTTGTAAAGCGAATCCATCGTTTCTTGAAAATGTATCTTAAAAAGGAGTGGACTGCAGCTGAGAGCCCCAGTTCGATCCCTGCTAGAGATGTCGAATCGCAAGACCGTTTATTCTCGTCATTCGGCGCTAAACCGTCGATGTGGACTTCCGCCGCCAGCTACAAAGGGCAGTTCTGCTTTGAGTCTTTCCGCCAGCGGACGTGGTAATACCGCAAACTTCCATATTTATAAGGCCTCCCCCAGGAAAAAAGCACGCAGACATGATAGGCAACTTTTTTTTTATGAGAATACGTCACCTAAATAATGATGACCATGTAAAATAAAAAAGAAGAAAGGAAGGAAGATGGGGTTTGTAGTGCTAAAAATATTGGAGAAACCGAGATATAGCGAGAATTGGACGTTCGGAGTCTTCCATCCTGTCTTGAAACTGGTCCCCAAATACTTAAGACCAACCAAGAAATGTCTTGAAAGTAAATAAGAGTTTGTTAAATCGCTTTTGTTTATGGCAGTCGGGTTAATATTCGGTATGCTTGCTTTTCTCCCGATCGCCAGAGAAGTTTAGCATATTAATGAATTAATTTTGGTATTTACCATCAATGCTTTCCTAAAATTATATTTCTTCGTGACTGAGTTGCCTCATTGAAAAGCATCGTAAATAGGTCAGTGGAATTCTGTGATCTTTATCTCTCAACCTGAACGTAAAACATCATGTATATAGACAGTATTATAAATTATTAGAGAACTGTGAGATGTACGTAATATACATACACACCTGCATTATTACAGAAAATATAAAAAGATGAATACGTTGTACAGTGCATTAATATTTGGTTTGTGAACCCTAGGATTTATATAGAACATGACACTTTTTTGGCATGCCCCCATACAGGTTATCAGTGTGTGACTGGGATGTTGCTCCGAGTATTCTGCAACACTTTCCTTAATTTATGCAGTCTGACCGGTTGTCGTTTGAATTTCTCAGTAGCCATATAACCCCATATATCTCCACTGATGTTCATGTCAGGACCTTACTGAAGGTCAAGGCACTGAGTTTATTCACGCTCCAGATAGTTTTCACCACATTGGATGGATGTATAGGGTTGTTGTCATATTGGAAGATGAATGCGAGCCTAATTAGATTTTTTCCTCAGGGGATAACATGATGGATAAGAATTTCCTTGTACCTGTCGGCAGTCAGTAGACCTTCGATGTTATGCAAATCTCCGACACCCTTGACTGGCGCGCGACTCTTTACTCGTATTGATCCACTCTTATGTCTCATTGTATTTGATGTACACCGGCTGTTATACCGCTCGGTGGTCCGCTTTTGAACAAAAATGCTATTGATTATTTCCAAACAGTTCAAACTTGGACTCATCTGTAAAGAGTCGCTTCTTCTTGGTTTGGTTGTCCTACCGATTCGTTTCTGCTGCCCACTTCAATCTTTCCGTCTGATTGTCTCTCCCAGAAAAGGTTTTTCGGGGCAGCTACACACTCACTGACACCATTTCGAGTCATTGTCCATCTCGCCGTTCTCGATGAAGTATTAACACCCCTACTTGCAGCCAGGTCATTCGCAATATCTTCGCTGGTTTTGTCATCCATCACGTAGAGGACATATCCTGAAGTATCCATCACCACTTTTGGAAAGATTGGACTTTCTTCTTCAACCTCATCTATTGCCAGCAGCACCGGCTTCCCCATATCTCCCTCAGAGTCCCGCATGTAGCTTCTGTAGAGATGAGGTCGGACTGCAATCCTTCGCACGGAGCAGCATTCGTCAGCCAATATCTTTGATTTCTATGTCTGTCGTATGATATTTCCTTTCCAGAAGCTATTGCACTCATCACACATTCACCGACGATGATATCAATACCTACAATTTTACACTCCGCAGATGTGGCACTTTCTGAGTACTAGCGCGATAGCCAATCACAATGTGTGTTTCTGAATACTAGCGCGACAGCCAATCACAATGTGTGTTTCTGAATACTAGCGCGACAGCCAATCACAATGTGTGTTTCTGAATACTAGCGCGACAGCCAATCACAATGTGTGTTTCTGAATACTAGCGCGACAGCCAATCACAATGTGTATGTGTGTGTGTGTGTGTGTGCGCATATATATATCGACAAACGATTGTAGACTGTATTATAAAGAATTCTATTTATACACTCGAGATGCGAGTTCTGTCATGTGTTGATTGTATTTTATACCCTGTTTTCCCTCTGCTTTCATAATTATTTCCAACACCGCATAAAGCTGCAAAATTATTAGCATAATTTTAAGTTCTTGATCCCTTTTTTAACAACCAAAAATGGTATTTTGCAACAATTCACAGTGTAAAATTCCATTATTCAGATCTTTTTTAAAATATTTTTGCAGAAATCGATACGAAAAATTCGAAAAAAAAAGGTTATGGAGAATAGCAGACAAGTCCATCTATATGGAGGTGGGCAATGGCTTCGCAAAGAACGGTTCGGGATACAGACATTCATTTAAAATTCGCACTGTATTATCGGTTAATACAATTATGACTAAAGTTATGAGAAATGTTGATTAATCAGTATATTCAAAATTTCGTTCACACTTTTTTTTTTACAATTTTGGGAAAGTGCTAAACCCACGTAAAATAAAAAAAGGTGTCGTATGATTCTTTAACTCAGCCCAAGCCTCGATTCATGCGACAGTTCTGTTGCCTTGGAGTGGAGTGTACTCGCAGAAAGTCATATCACTAGCGGATCATTCCAAATCTGCCTAACATCAGTCAGGGTGGGCAGAAAACCTTGTCGAAAATGTCAATTCCAAACATCGAGAAATGCGTTTCGACGACGACATACGGGTGAGCAAATACAGACCAGGAGTGCGGAGTAGAGAGACGGATGATCTAAATGCTGACGGTAGTGTAACAGTTTTGTCAGTCGACTCTGGCAGAGGTCGAGCGAGACCAGTTTATTCGCGAAAGGCCTGGAAGGGGGTGTGGCGCCCGAGGCAGCACTGACCGTCACAATCGACGTTTGAAATTCCACCTGGTTCGTTTCAGAAGGTCTGCGGCGCTGGACTGTATCTGCACTCTGCTAGAGTCCAGTATTTTACTCTTTAATATCAGAAGAGCTTTTTGTTCTTCATTTCGGCATACCGTAGCCAGGTTCTCTCCTAAAATGAGATTATATTCGACTTTTACAATGCTGATCATTGTTTTCGTATTTGGCAGGAACCAAACCAACTCAATGCCAACTGCAACACGTTAAGAAGGAGCTGTTTCTGAAAGCGTTAGTCCTTTATCGTGTTACGTGAGCGTTAAACTGAATTGATTTTCATTGATGGAACAGTTGCTGTTTGTCGCTACCTGGATAAAATCATTAGACCTTTTGTTATATCTTTAGTACGAAGTCACGGTGATTAGTTCAGCTGGACGGACTACAATCAAGAACCCGTTCTGTAAGAATAGCCCTGAACGGCTTCCGAAAGGAAAACGTTTAATGTCTTCCATTGCCTGTTAGTTTCCCAGACTTAAACGCCATTGAATATTTCTTAGAGGAGCTCTTTACGCTCGCTAGACAGCAAGCACGTGCCGCCTTTCCGGATGTGCGTCAGATCTTGAGAGAAGATTAAATAAAGCATACTGCCACAAAGCCGTGAGCTGTCATGCGCGTTGCTAATGATCACGTGACTCTTTGTTGCCATTGTAACGCCACTGACTGTATCAAACAATGCAGTCTATAAGTTAAACTTTATAGTCAGTTTTTAATTGCGTGCAAATGTTTTCTCCACAATAAATTCGTGAGTTCTATATTACAATATCCCTATATTGTATTGATCGGTGTATTTGAGAAACTGCTTTTTTCCCCCTCTCCTATCAGCCAAAACTATATTTACACTGTCAGCACAAAGTATGTATTTAAAAATAATGATGAGTGTCCGAGAAAACTTGTAAACTACAGCGTCTTAATTTAATTTTAAAAAAGACAAAGGGACTTTATGAAGAGACCTGTATGAGACAGCATAGATAAATTAACAATAAAAAACAAAAGTTTTCTTTATACTAAATTAAACACGGTTTAATTTTTTAAGTAAAAAAGAACAGGTTAGCACTAAATTTTATTTAAAATTATTGTCAAATTTGCCAGATGCCACTCCTAAATGTTAGAAATGCTTTTGAGAGAAGGCAAGGCCCGACCAAAAGTAATCTTTAAGTCGTCTTCTGGATTTTTGTAGCAGAAGGTGAGGAGAAATTCCCATCCAGCGTAAAAAGTTGTATTTTTGCTGTTCATCAGTCTCCACAGGGGAGATAAACTTTCCACGTTCAAGACAACCCTGTTGAAGAAGCGTAATACCGCGGTGACCCACCAGGGAGCGTTGTCTATCTTGTACAACGAGGGGGGGGGGGCCAGCACTTTTGACTGTCTCCATTATAACTCTTTATAATTTTAGATGTGAGAGGAAATCCACACGACCGGTTGGTGAAGACGGGATAAATTAAATGTTAGTTAAATTATGAACTGAAACAAAAATCTTCGTGAAATATGCCGATACAGGGAAGACATTTCTGTGGTTCATATTTAAAGATTTTTTAAAATAAATAATTACAATGACATTTTAGTTCTGACAGTCAACATGTGACACATAATAACCACTAATTAAAGACTGTGAAAATAATAAAACTATTTTATTTGAGTTGTAAGGTAATTCAGGATGTAAAAGAGAAAAACGTCATGGTTATCATTTCACGCCTCATGAAATAGGGCAGGATGTCTATAAACGTAATTTACAGTAGGAAAACGCTGAAGAAGGCTGTTTGATCAAATCTTGGCTAATAGTGTGCATGGAATAATCGTGGGTTGACGGTTTCAGTGAATTCTGATTGAATTTTCTTAATAGTGAAATTACAGAAAACAAATGTAATTGCTTTTTACCTAAAGATTTTCTTAATCTAGCGAAATTATAAACGGTTGACTTCGCCAGTAGCACAGACAACTCTTAACAGTTCTCTCTGGTTTTCCTACTCGAAGAAAGAATTTCTCTACTGCGAATTTACCATTTTCTCTGGTGAAGAACAAAATTTTCCGTCTATCTTGCTTTAATTTGCAACTTAGTAAAGAAGAAATCTGTATAGCTGTACGATAATAAGTCACGTTAAGGGAAAAACAAAGGGCACACGTTTTCAAGATGTCATAAATTAGCTAGAGGAAATAACTCTGCGTTATATTGTATGGGATGGGTTTTATGCTCAGTAATGTTTAATTTAGATTAAAGGGTAAAAAATTCGCGTATTTACTGACTCAGTAAAGCGTGATTTGATAGTGATATCGCAAACCAGCCCACAAATGAATTTCATGGGAATTTCTTTCTTTTTTTGGAAACGTCTTCCGAGTCGCGCTAAAAGCCATTATAACTACGCTTGTTCAAAATGCCTAGAAGTAATTTCCATATCTTTAGCGAACAGGAACTGGTAAGATTTGAGGCGTCATCTCTTCACAGATAATACCACAATGCACAGCCGTTTAAACAAGGAATAAGTTCCGAGATGCAAATGTATGTCAACAATAAAAGTAATCATTTATAAATTTCTAGCATGGCTTGTCCGATGTAGTCGTTTCTCGGATTCCAATACACACAATGAGAGACATAGAACTGGAAACAGTACAGATATAGTAAAACAATCTGTACGAATTTAATGAGAATACAACATTTCCAAAAATATTAAACTTGACCATAAACTTGGCATAGATTTATTTTGCGCCGTATCTGGATATTGTTTTGGTGTATTGAGTGACGTCACGATGACAAAAAAGAATCACTATCTACACACCCCTAAAGTCACATGACTCCAAGCGGAGTGATGGTGTCCATCAGACGTTTGACGTAATCTTGCGGCAGCCTTCCTTCTGTCAACGTTTGGCCCATTACGTGGTAATTTCAGAACAACATGGTCACTGTTCAGTGCGCGCCTACAGAGCCCTTTCTAAACACGTTCTACCGGCTTAGAGTCGAGGGGACCGAACAGACCGCAGAAACCTTTCGCGTTTCCGTCTTGAAGCTAGTTTACGGCTGTTCTATCGCGAAGAGTTCTTGCATTGTTATCTATAAACACCGCTGACTCTAATGTTCACGTGACACAGCCCCATATAACACCCCCCCGGGTTTGATTTGCACCAAACACGTAAAAACGCCGTCAGCACAGTAAAGGTTGAATTCACGTTCATCAGAGAACAGAACCTGGTTCCAGTCTGTCGATGTCCCAGCCCAACCCCCCCCGATCTCGCCTTTCGATCCGCAGGTGTTAGTGACGTGTGAAATACTGTACGCCCCGGGGGGGGGGGGTAGATTATCTAAGTGTAGCCGATTTCGTAGATATTTTGTCGCAATTATTTCTGGTTGAAATGGAAAGTATCGACATATCGCGGTTAACTTCCAACCAGAGACTGTCGCGTCGGCCACCGCCAACGTCAGCTAAGACACATCGTATCCCGCATGTCTTTCTTAGCCCAGCTATGAGTGGGTACCTTCGCTCATCGCTGGTAAGTCGTCGTCGAGGCGCCATACCCTCGATGCTCGGAGCGAGCATTTATGGCACGTTTTCTACCCAACTCGGTCACCTCCATGCACATTCGGAGTGGTCCGCCAGTAGTGTGCTCCGTACGTAGACACAAAGGGCCGCATGCGGTATTTTAAACAATAAAATCGTTATACAACCGAGGTCTTCGTTTGAAAAAGAGCTGTAAGATCACCGATACTTTCTACTCTGTAATTCGTCGTACAATTTGTCATGTAGTTCGTCCTTGGACTACTTCGTTCTTTGTATAGGCGTAGACATGATAATAATACACGATTAAGTAGATTATCTGCTTTTAGAGATTTTGTGAAATTTGAGATATTTCATTAAATTAAAAATCTTTAATAATTTTATCTTAAAACAGGTACACCGCTTAGCAGAACTTCCCAATACTCTTAATTAACTTTTCTTAACTACAAAGCATTACCAATTATTGGTATTTTTTTTACAAATCTACAGAATCAAAAGTAATGTCGTTAATCAGTTACATAGAGCAAACGTTTATAGTCCGGGGATCCTTAAAACCCATCAGGGTTCAGCGTACAAATCTAAACTCCCAGGTAAAGAGACATTAAGGTACGTACAGTAGTAAGGCAGCGCCGAGCTGAAAGCATTTTTATTCAATAATTAAGCACAGTTTTCTTCTTCCGGAAGGAAAAAAAACTAGTAAAAGTGAGTTTCCTACGCACAAATCTCCGCCTTGATTGCTTCATATAAAACAAGCTGAAGGGAGAAAGATGGAAGGGTCGAAACGTGTCCATGTTTGCAGTAGCAATCTGGTTTAAGTAAAGATTTTCGACCGGACGGTTATGGAGATACTCCGTCTTGAACTTCGTTCCTTCCTATATCGTCATTACCAAATTATACAGTTTGGAAAGATTTATGATCGGAGTTAAGAACGATTGTTGCAAAGGGGCATCAATAAATATAAAACGTAGAAGTTAAAAGAAGAGATCGCAGCGTGGTCTTCACGGAAGTTCAGGAAGAGACATTCAGAGAAGACGTAGTAAATTACAGTGAACAAGAACTTAAACGATAGGAACAAGAGTAACGAAACACACACACAGCACAGCCCCAACATTTAAATACGCCTGACTTTATCTTTTGCACATTGACTAAAAGAATATTTATCCCACTCAGAACAGTCAGGGTTTTTTTGGACCAAGATTATTATAAAATCTGTTACCCGATGTTTTAATTAACAAAAATATTTAGATTCAAAACAGAAGAAACAGATTTCAATTTAAGAGGTTCACCTCCCCCCCAAAAAAATCTTACAAAAGGCAGGTAAGACAGACATAATTTTTAACAAATCGTAAATTTTCTAAGTAAACAAAGTTCTGTATCAGTCCAAGACAGAGCCACAACCCCAAAGTGCCTCTCTTCCCTGTTATCAGCGGATCGGATCCATTTACTCGCGAGGTCGAGCCGAGGCTCCAGCCCAACCCTCAAAAACGTTCGGAGACGCTTTCCCAATGTTCTAGAAGCATCTCTGAGCCTCTCACGCCCCTCCGCGGAGAGAAGTAGTACGTACGCGCAGCGTCTTCCCTCCGCCTCGCGACTCAGTAAGCATCCGCATCAACCTGTCTCGTTCCCAGTTCGTCGCGCTCCATCGCAGTCAGTTTTTACTCGGAAAAATCCCACGCCAAAAACTAACCCAAGATGGGTAAGCGCGAGCCATCGAGTGAAGGGGACAGTACCAAAGGGCCCAAGCCTGAGAATAAAGTAATGGCTTTAACGCAAAAAAAGGGGGAAGTGCTGGATAAACTAGACTCGGGCATCAGAGAATCAACAATGCGCAATGTTAAGAGTAAAGTCTCGCAATAATGTTTCTATCAAGGACCCTAAAAGTGACTCAAGTGATGAGAAAGAAAACTATCGTAAAAAGTAAGGACCTTAAGCCTGCGGATCGAAGGCGGTGGGCTAAAAGAATGTACCCATTGGCCAAGCAGTCATACGGGACAGGTCCATGGGCCTTTGTGGGGTTTTCCGCGAGAAAACCAGTGGTGAGGCGGACAACCAAATCGACGTTTACCGCAAGGGCTGGTTTAACAGCTTCAAGCATAGTTTTTCGCTTCTCAGAGGAGAGGCAGCATCAGCAGCATACCACGAGGCGGCGTGCACTAACCAAGAAGAATTAAGAAATCGAAGAAAAGGATTACAAAACCGGATAATGCCGACTAAACAGTGTGATGGTGGAAGCGTATCCTAGCTTGAACGTACTGTACATCTCCAAAGAAGAGAAGAGGGCGTCAGGGGTTCAAGGCCGCGAAGGAACGACCTACCCTTCTCTTATGCGGCAATGCACCTGTCCACATGGTGAGGCCGATGTTGTGTGTCGGTCGGAGATTCCTCAAACCTTGAAAGGCAAAAGCCAGAACATTCTGCCCGCATTCTGCCAATCAAATAAGAAAGCATGGTTGGCGACTGCCGTCTTCTTGGATCGGTTCCATAACCGCTTCATAGGGGGAGGTTGGGAAATATCCGCAGTAGAGTTTAAAGTTTTACCGTCCCCGACAACGCTCTGCGCCGCCCCAAGAGTCTCGAATACGAACACGAGGAGGCAGAAGTGGTGCTCTCGCCTCCGAGCGCCGCATCTCCCATCCAACCAAGCCATTGTTCAGGGCGCCCACGCCCGCCGCTCGTTCGAACGCATCCGTTGGGCAGTGGACGTGAAGCGAGGCTGGAGAGATTGCGACAAGGTGAGCTCTCCGGGCTGGCGCCTGTTGGCGGACCCTATGGCCGGAGGTTGTGGGTGGGTTTACGGTGGCTCTGTCGGCGAAGAAGTCGGGGCAGAGGAACGGTGAGACTCTTGCGCGAAGTTTTTGGCGGAGAGGGATTTCCCGATATGGACAACGATGAGGTGAATGAATTTCTTGGGAATAAGGGAGAAGGGTTAACCGCAGAGGAGTTGGAAGAAGTGCGTAAAAGGTGATCAGGAAGTTGAAACTGCTGAGGAAGAAGCTGAAGCTGGAAATCCCGTGTGGACGCTCGAGAAAATGGCGGAAGTAACGAGCGCTTCAAGATGTTCGACGGATTTTATCTTTAAATACGGTCCGTTGATGGAACGAAGCATCAAGGACAACTCGCTTAATGGACACCATCCCTTTCGTTCACTTATTTCCCGCACTGCGCGACATTTACCTTTGATGGCAATAAAACGCACCTGCCTTGTAAAAGGGTTAATTTCACTGTTTACGGTAGGCGAAAATGTAATGATCACCTACACCTTCGTTCTTCATCGTATAAGGTTTATTGCAGTATAAAATTTGCTGTCAAACAAATAATAAAGTAGATTTTGAGATTTGCAAGAATTTAATCAGAATTCTTCCATAGCGGAGTTAAAAAGGGAATGATGAGGGCGTCCGCAGGTCGTATGACTTGCTGTTCCATCCTTTATCAAGATATCGTGATTACGGCTGAGGATCAAAAACAGACAGGAAGTTATTTCAAATGTTACCTGCGGAAATCATACGTTCATCGATAAATAAAAGCCCTCTTTTACACAACTCCAAACTGTCGTCCACGCCGATGCCTCATAGTCGTGCCGGACAGATAGTTGTGAAGCCAGTGGGATCCAAGGTCAAAAGCCCCACTAACCCTTCTCTACAGACATTTACGTTCGTAGGATGTCAAACGCTAAACGTTTGAGTCATCCCTGCAGACCGTGGGCTGACAATACGAATTCTGCACTCGCCTCACCGCGTGACTTCCAGTCGGATCGATGAGCAGCGCTAACCACTGCTACCATTGTTTGTAGCTTAATCATTATGATGATGGAAATGTAATGATGTAGAGATCACGGCTGTCCAAGTTAACCCTTGATCCTTGTGTAAGTCGGCCCGACTAGTAAGGGGGCGTAACTCAGATGAAATACTGTAGTCGCTTCTCGATCAACTACGACACCAGGAACCCAACGACGTGCCGCGCATATTCCTCGGAACAAACACCTTACCCCAGGCCAAGAATCTCGGCTGATCTATGTTCTTTCGCTTACCGAGCATCTACAGGAACCCCTTTCTTCAGAACATATACTATCGCTGTCTTAATCCAGAAATAGAAAGAAATACTGGGTGATGATGAATACATACAGACGATGTGACAGCCGCATACAGTTTCGAAGTAGTCGTTGAATAGCTACGCAAATCGTGACGTCGTTACTCAGTTTGTGTATTGTAATGAAATCCATGGGCTAAATTGTCAAAGGAACGGATATTTGTGCAGCTTCCGATCGTCTTGTATTTCTTGATAAGTGGAATTAAATATGTGATATTAAATTCCAGTACACCTACGTTTGAAAAAGTTCAAAATCGTAATAAATAAAACAAGTAAAAATGTTTTTCTGTTACTTATTTACATTTGTTTCGAAATTCTCTCTCTGTACTGACGTCATCTCTCTCTCTCTCTCTCTCTCTCTCTCTCCTCTCTCTCTCTCTCTCCTCTCTCTCACAATATGTTAAAAGTAGAAGATAAGATTAATTGGTTATATTTTAAATAAATAGAAATAAATGTAAAATAAAATAACCTCTCATTGAAAATGTGACTTATGTATGCTAATAATTCCAGGTGGCTAAGACTAGCAATGTGTAATACCTATTATTTATCCTGACGTCAGTGTGGAGTTTTCGTCAGCCATTAAGATATCATACGACGTGGCGGATTCATTTTACCGCCTCCGCTCTGTTAACTCATTGAGATGCTATCGACAACAAGAATAATAATTTCCGACACCTAGCGTCTTGCTTATGAGTGACTGGCGTTCTCGTAAGAATGCCATCGAAGTCTTACCTCTGAAAACGTGGCGTTGTGTTTTTTCTCCTAATTTGTAAAAGAACAAGTTTGTGTGAAGTGTTTATGTTCCACTAGAATCCCACGAGATGGAGAGCACACGATGATGAATCGATGTCAGGTAATAAAACTGTCGATTAATTGAAAAAAAAAACATTACCTTGTTCCACGGAACAGTAGAGGTGGACGTTCAAATGAAAACCGGCTCAAATAGCATCGTTGTAACCATCCGTTCCTCAGACTGCATTTGAACGAGTCCGGGTATCTTAAAAAAAGTCTTAAGCTACCTTTTTTTTTTTTTTCTCTCGATATTAATTTTTTTTTTAATTAAAAGTTTTAAAAAATACATATTATATATAAAATCCTGTAAAGAAGCTCTGCCAATCAGCAACTTGTTTAGAACTCGAGTGGATTGTCCTTCCAGTTCCCGTGATGCACAAGCAGAATTGAGACTCTATTCTAACCAGTCTGCACGATTTCTGAAAAATCAGTAGCAATACATCTGAGAACCTTAATTACTTTAAATTTCCGGCTTCGCCTGAAGTTGAATATAAACTCCTAATGTTTGTTCCGAAGGCGCATACAACACGACTGGTTTTAGAAACACATTTAATTAAGTTTACTATCCCCATAGTTGGAAAAAAAAACATTTACATATAAATGCCTGCGCGTCGATCTCGAGTAGATTCACTTTTTGAAATTTTCATTTTGTATAAGCAGCTCCATGTCACTGGTTTAACCGTACGCCCATAAATTCTGGCACGGAATTATTTTCTGTTCTTTCTTTTAAATGTATAGGTCTGAAGACAGACGGTATTATTGTTATTTCTAGAGTGATTCGAAACTTTTGATCACGGCTGTATATGGAATTATTCTGCTCTTTATTCGCGGAAAACATAAATTTGCTTTATACTAAAATGGAAAGTATTCATTTTTCTTGCTTTTCTTTATTTTGTATATGTTGTTAAAACTCCAATAAAATCCACCTTGGTAATTGTAAGGTTTTCTTACTGTAAAATGGCAGAGCTAACGTACCATTACATCAGAAATTCTAAGAAGTCTTCACCATTGAACTAGCACGAAGACGAAAAGCTTGTAGAAAAGGTTTGGTCTGAGGGAGACTGTAACCTATTTAATGATTGACTTTTATTACCTCGATTATCTGAATTTTTAATGAGCCCCACTGGAGAACTTTACATGTCAAAGAAGCATCACATGTGACTCTGATCATCCAGTCAATCAGCAGACCGAGTTAGAACTCAGTCCTATATGGTTACAAGCCAAGATCCCAGAAGAAACCAACAGGAGCTAAAATTCGACTAATAGTTGTCAATGGTTAAAATAACTCAGTGGGTAGCTTACTGAATCTTCCACAAGTGTTTTGTTTATCGAAGATGAACAATGACATATGAAACAGTATCCTCAGTAGATACACCTGAAGACTGCAAGAGAATACGATTTTCGAAACATAGCAATAGAAAATTCTTTGACGGAGCTTTGTTAGAACACAAGTTTGTTGCAAAATGGAAACTTTTCACGCACAGCAGAAGTTACTGAGAGGAGGAAAACTAACATAATTTCTGCATAAATGTGCATTAACATAATTCCATGACGTCAGATCTTGTTCCCTTGTGGCCAACTATCATTTTACAATTTGAAACTTTGTTAAATTACTTTCATTTGAATTTTAATTATAAAAAGATATATAAAGACGACTTATTTTGTTTAATAATTTTTTTGCGTAAAATTCTAATAAAAATATTCGCCAAAAGGAAGACACATTAATCGCTAAGTCTACCAACGAAGACCCACTCTACATTTTTAATTATCAGACTCGACGAGGCGTTTATAAAATCATCCACCACAGTCTGAGCAAGAACTTTTATACATTCATAGTTTCTGAAAATATAAAAGAAACGTTTTCCATATGCTAAGAGTAATGCATACTAAATGGTTTTAAAATTGTACTTTCATGGATGTTCAAATTAATAATAAACAAAGTTGTTTTGGGGGAAGAAAGATTGCTTTTATATCCCATGCAACAGGTGGCTATTTTTACTAACGGAGAATGATGCAAACCAGGAAAACTGATTTTATTAATCTTTCTTTCAGATGGTTTGAGACAGGAATACAATCTAGTCTTTGTTTGGTGGCAACTCTCCAAAATAAAGTATAATATTTTATTTCTTCTATAAAGCATGTCACATAAAACTAAAGGATGTGGGTTATTAACTTTTCTCTGAATAGGATTTTTGTTTACCTGATTGAAGTACATCAAACCTGTTCATACTTTTTAAATGTTTATGGGTGACACCCTGGCTATTTTAGGAATGCTATAAACAACGTTTCGCTCAAGATCATTGCGCATAATACCTTAAGGTGTTTGCTTCTTAGCTGCTGTAATACTTTACGAGGTTTATATATATGAGCCCTTTTCCTTATGCAAAACAGCAAGGCGATGGCAGGTTCTGTGCAGCCCGTTAGTGGCACGACCTGTATTAGAGAGTCTCGAAAGGAAAGGTTGGTTTTCGGATACACTTTCGTAAGACCGATGACTGTCCCACGTGACTGTTTCCATCTTTGCGTTCCACAGACTGCGTGGGCTGGGCGTCTTTTTCATAAAAAAAACAAAAAAAACATTGCAGTCTGTAGAGAAATTACCACCGACATTGACAAGCAGAAGATCCTTTTGAAGGATGTTTTATCAGTTACTGTTAGTTCGAAGGCGAAGTGTCCAGCGGCCAAAATCGCACCTCCCACGATGACAGAAAGGTTGCTCTATTACGCTGTGGCCTCAGGCGATTCAATAAAAATTCGTGTGCTGAATGGCGCCACTTCCATACATGACCATTGTCCGGAGAACTGCGAAAAGCTGGACTCAGAAAGTGGCAACTGATATTCCCTGATTTAGAAAGTGCCACGAGTCTAGCCGTCCTTATGTTGTACCCCATGCCGTGGAGATAACATCCGATGGTACTTGTGGACACCTGCATATGTTATACCATTTTTTGAAAACACGAGGTTTTTGCTCTGTTGGCTTGGTCTCCAGGAATCCAAGAACAGTGGTATAGTTTCTCTTGCTATCGATGTCGTGAAAGATTACCGCTAGCTCCTACCAGTGTGTCACTGCGCAAAATTCGCAACCCCTTTCATAGTCTATGAGTTTCTGTGAAACTTCCGTTCGTGGCATATCTGTCTGCAGATCGAGTCTTCCTCTCATGTAAACCCGTTCTTATAGCTCGAAAACATCTGTTTATCGTGTGAATTAAACAGCCTATTGGAGCGTTAGATGACGTTTGTTTACTTATGTAAAATCTCTGTAATGATGAAATAAGTTCCCTTTACGAAGACTTCCTGCCTATTAACTAGGCACCCTCCGACCTGAAGAATTCTGACGGACCATTCCTTTCCTAACAATTAATATAGTTCTATTTGTTAGAGGAATTTTTAGATATTTTAAACAGAAACCGAAATGGAAACGAGCAAAGAGTTCAGGTGACAACGACATCATGGATCCTGACAAGTTCGTCTCATGTAGACATCATGGATCCTGACAAGTTCGTCTCATGTAGACATCATGGATCCTGACAAGTTCGTCTCATGTAGACATCATGGATCCTGACAAGTTCGTCTCATGTAGACATCATGGATCCTGACAAGTTCGTCTCATGTAGACATCATGGATCCTGACAAGTTCGTCTCATGTAGACATCATTTGATGCGGCTGAATCATTCAGGGTGCAGAATTTTTGGCGATGGATGATATTTTCATGAACTGTTACATTTTCGGTTTTACTCCTTTCTTAGAGAGGAAATTTCAGAAAGTGGATCACATTCATGGTGGCGATAAGTGCCCTTGTAGATCGCATAAAAGGCAAAATAGTGGAAAGGGAACTTTTGTAATAGGTACTCAATATAGTATGCGTTACAGCAGAAGAGAATCGTGTATATCCGGCTGTTCCTGTATAAAACTCCTGGCTGAATTCATACATAAAAACCGAATGCTCGGTGATTGTCAATGAATAAATTAAATATAAAACTTATTTTTGTTAAAATTATTTATGCACCATTTTGCGCAGTTTCTAGCGCAACAAAGTAATAAATGTTTGTTTTTTGTGTTAAATTACTGAACGTTTTCATCAATAAATAGATTATTCAAATCTTTAAGGCATTAAAATGTGATTAAGATTATATCGAATAATATCTGCATTTTTTCATATTTTATTCTTGTAGTCAGCCAAATTGGATTCATATTGAAATGAGGAAGGTCACTTTTCTTTCTCAGGAACAGCTGGCTGAAGATAAGAAGAATGGTGTTTATAAGGTGATCTGGCGGCCAGGAAACCTGATCTGAACTCCATAAAAATGTTGGAGACCGTTTTAAACACTAGAGTGGAAATGGTGACAGTCACAAAGAAAGGGACCTTGTGGCCCTGGGTGCGAGACAAGCGGAAGTGCACGGATCAGACAGACTGACATGACACTCGCACATCCACGTGGTTTCTAGAATGCTTACAAGCACAGAAAAACTATATATATGTGTGTGTATATTTTTCTTTCACTTCCTAGCAGGGACGGGTGTGTGAAATCGGAGGAAATTTTCTAAGTTATGAGATTGGAAAACACGTGCGAGCAAAACGACTTTACAGAAGCTCTCATCAGATTCAATTCATTAGAACTCAGCCAGGGGTGTGTGTGTGTTCTCTTAGAGTTTGACACTGCAACTAGAGTTATCCCTATCGTTTACTTGGCCGTGCTGCTTTGGACCGTTGCATTTTAAAACTGATTTGTCCTCTGACAAATTTCCGGGAAAGGGTCAGTGTTTTCCTTTTACTTCATTTTTGTCAAAATCCAGCAGGGACCCAGTAGACACAAAATGCCAAGTACGGGAATTCCCCGTCTGCTTCCGAAGACCGATAGGAAGCTCTAACCGACACCGGAAATAGATGGAGCCTTTGCGATTCCGCTATCTGGACGGTCAAAGGAGTAACAGTGAGAAAGACGTGGTGATCGCAGAGATCTGGCACCTCGCCGGGTAAGGATCTCCGTCCGGCGCTCAGGCCAACCTGTCGCGTTCAGCCTAATGATCCGGCATATTTACTTCGCCGGCATCAGTCTCGCAGCTCCATGTCCAAGATGCCTAGGTGGCAACATCGTATTAAATTTACCGTAGAGCCTAAAAACGCCCGACCGCAAAAAAAAAAAAGAGAGAGAGAGAGAAAAGAAAAGAAATGTCAGTGGAGATAATTAAAGGGACCAGACATTCTGTAACTTGCGCACAACTCAACCAACGAAATCTTAAATCAGTTTTCCTTTGCAGCAGTTCACGCGCCTTTGATCTGCAGTTTATACGAAAATAACATTTAATCTAAACAAATATAAATAATTTTACACGCGAATTAATAACTTATAAAATAGAACAATTTTCTGAGACCAAACGTACTATGTCCAACCTGACCGGATATGCAAAGGATGAGATGTAAAACACGGAATGAGTTGACGGCGCCAGAGTATTCTACTGACACGTTTTGAGCTGTTTAAGTATCATGAACTTCCTCAAGATAAATACGTACATCTAATGGGAAGTAAACAAAAGAAACTATCGAAGATTTTGGGTGCGCTGTTAAACGTTGTCTCACTTAGTCTAAGCGAGTTTTCTGTTTGTCCAATCAGCGTTTCTAACGAAGCATCGGTGATTCATACCGTTAACATCCGCATCGATAAGACACCGAGCGTCACAACCACGCGAGGAGATCTCGGCGACCCGGGAGCGCATATCATTCGCGCCAGTCTTATGATGGTGAAACCAAGACAGCTAGAGTCGGGAAAGATTGCCACATCTGGTACACGTGACTCGTGGTTGTTCCAACTGAGGCTCTGGGCCTCAGTGCATACGGTGCGTACGCGCAAGGTGTCCGTACGAGGCTGCCACCTATTTATGGAAAAATGAACTAAAACAGTCTCCGTTCATTGAGCTGTATATCTTGGTTGCAAAATGCTTGAAAAAATCCGCTTTTCTTTGTATCCGGCTCCACGTTTAGGAGATTGTTTGACCCTATGGTCACATTACTGTGGCTAACAGCAGACCTGCCTCGAAAGTTCTCTATTTCTTCAAAATAATGTTTTATTTAAACATAATCTGGCTTGAATTACAGACAAGTTGTGCAGATCTAATTTAAGATACCTTGGGGTAACAGATTCACAACAGCCAGGCTGCCCTGACCCCGCCTTTTTTTTTCAGAAATATTCTACTTTCGTCCCCGACTTTCCCTATCTTAAGGCTTTAGTTACACCAACCTTTAAAAATCTTAAGAAAAACCAAAACTGCCGAAAAGCACTGGTCAGTTACTTTAAATCGCGTAGATTCTTTTCCTAAACGCGAATCTACATAAACAAAATTGATTTTATGTCTAGCCCCTGTAATAGTTCGCTGTTTTATATAAATTCTGTATTTCAGTGTAAATTTTTTTAAAAAAGTAGAACTTTTTAAAAAATAATATGGATCAATAACTATTGCTGTTCTTTATTATATAATAAGTTCTTTCTACCAATATCTTCACGGGCTGATACGGTGCAGACTCGACCTTGACCCATTTAGTCCGTCGGCATTTCTAAGCACCATTTTTACGTAAGTTAATTGACAACCCTGATGGAGTTTGTAATCGCGATGAAGCAAAAGTGGTTTGATTTTCTTTCAGTCCAATGGAAGCACGGAACCTATCTGAATTATCTAACTTTTTTTTTTTTTGTTTTTCCTTTCCGCTTTTTACACGCGTCCACGTGCGGGCCAAGGACCGATTTTCCCGTACAGCGAGCGCCACCACAAAGATGGCGACTGACAACTGCCCAACTCTTCGAGGTCGGTTAACTTCGCGGGTCCCAGCGTAATTTACGCTGAACGATCTTCCTGACAATTAAACCTGATTCGGGTTTTCGCATAGTGCTTTTCCCGAAACCAAACGAAGCGCGCCAACCCCCTCTATTTTTTTCTTTTGTTTTTAATCAAACAGCCAAGTTACAGTTAAACAATGCGTTAAATGTTGTTGTTGTTGTTGCAGGGTTGTCGACTCCTGGCCAGCAATTTCGACGATAGAACCGAACGTTTCTCGTAACGTTATCTGTTGCGCTACGGCGGAACCATTCAGACAAACTCTTGGGCGCATTCCAGCGGTCCCATTATTGGTTCCACGTCTAATTTATCTGCTCGAACTCTCCGGCCACAAAAGCCAAATAAATATAGATAATGTAAAGGCCACGGATTACAATATATATATGTGTTACTATTATTTACGGTTTATAAATTATCGATCGCACATAATTCAGTATTTCCGAATCTGAATAATAAAAAAATTCCTTTAAATTAAAAGTAGGAAATAAGAGCACTGATTCAGCGCATTGCACAACTATGGCGTCATACAGCGCGCTTCTCGTGTCAGAAGAACCGTCGAATGACGTCACCCCTCGAATGCCGGGAAATGCCGAAAGTTTGATTTACAGAAGAATTCTTCCGGTGTATCGTGCAGGTCCTGTAGTCGACCACCAAGAGTCCTATTAACTGTTTACCAACAGATTTTCCCTGAGCTCGGACCCTTCTCTGGCTGCCGTCATCACGCGGTAACATGGCAGTAGCTAGAGGTTACGCGAGCACCTCGTGATGGCGGTCCTCGGCTCCTTTACGGAAGTCACTTCACGTGAATTAAAGACTCCCTCTATCGACTGCTCGGGCTTTGAACAGCCGGAGAACTGCGACGTGGTGGAAAGCCTCGTCCCATGCCATCAAAACAAACGGGGAGAAAGCCCCACGCAAAACGGCGTAATGATCTTTCCTCTCCTTGACAACGAGCAGTGCCATTAACAGTGAAAGCTTGGTTATTATAGACTCCTTTTCTTTTCTCATGCTCACGCAGCGCCCGCCACTCCCTACAGCGAGCGGAAGCAATCACGTATGAAGATGAAAACCATGTTGCTAAGATACATAATGGGGCAGCGAAAGTAACTACAAACACGTTCGCGCACGATAATCTGTGAGCGGAATTTACCTGCCATGACAATATAGGATTTTTTTAAAAATCCTGTAATCAATGACAGACTAAGATTATTTATTACTGTTTTCTCTGCTTTCAGGGTACATCATCTTCCTGGCGATTCCTAAAGCTGTTTACGTCAGTTCTTGTACGGCAATCAATGCACCGCATCTGTGGTCTTTGTTTCCCAAATCACTGACACGAGCCAAGGTTTAGGTTTTTGGTGCTGGAAATTGTTTTCTTTTTTTTTGGAAACACTTAAAATTCGCACTGGTCGTTAGCTGGACCCTACACGCTTCTCAAATCGCTGAGAGTACAAGAAAAGGTGGGGGCGTGGAGTCTCCCTCTAGAGGCCTCACGCCCGCAAAAGTAGCCCTGCAAACAGACAACTGTTAATCTTCTTAAGAATCTTAAGGTGTACACAACTGTGCCTGACACCCACCCACCCCACAGAAGTTGTAATCTTTTGCACATTAGTCGTCTTAATGTAGTCCTGAAAATCGAGCTTATGCACGAATGGCGACATTTACGAAGCTGGGAAGTTTAAGATGGACGTTTGTAGCCGTATTTACTACGTCAGCAGACATATTTAAAGTTCACCTTTACGCGATATTTACGGCGTGGCTACTAAGATATCCTTCGGTTAACGTTTCTGGCAAATGGAGGACTATTCTCTCGCAGTCCACTTTCACCTTGACGACATTAACTGTAAAACACTGACAGTTCTTGTTTATACCTTGGAAACGTCGATTTTGTTGTTTTGAATAGGATATTTTTTGCTCTCCCTTCGGATGGGATGAGAATGTGGATATCTGCGCAGCAGAAAATTCCAAAGCCCGTAACAAACCAGCGATTAAATTAAAAGGTTGATTTTTGTAAACTAGGCCTGATGCTGGTTAGTTCTCGCTAATGACGTAACGCACAGCTGAAACTCAACCTGAGGAGTCAGGGTTGATCGAGATTAAGAATTTTCAATATTAACGAAATGAAATCTGTACATCGGCAGTTGTCAGTCAAAATCTTCGGAGACGAGAACATGAAATTCCACTATATTGTATGCATTAAACAAATTTATAAATATAAACGCCAAGATCAGCACCACCGAAAATATCTGTAATTCTACGATAAATGTTTCTGGGATTGTCCTTTAAAACATTCATAGATCATCCAATAAGTAACTACGATTTTCCAGTTGTTAAAATTACACATTTAAATTTACTTAAATTCTTAATAGGTCGTTCATATTTGTCTCTTCTTTCTTTTTTGTCAATATTTCACCTAACGTCAAATAAAATGTCTTCTTTATCTCCCCTATAATTAATAGCATAAGGCACCAAGAGTCCATCCATCCTTACCTGATATTTGCAGAACACGTGCTACCTTTCATCCTTAAATGTCATGTAAATACTACGTAGAGGTGATCTGTTGCTGACTTTTTACGTCATTCATTAAAGCTGAAGTAGAGAAACTTTCTGCACAGTGGATTCTCTTATTACATTAAATTCCAGTACGAGGCCGTAGGCCAAGTTTATCGCGTGAAAGACTATGGTTGAGCGCAATCTCGACTTACCCTAATTCGCATCTGAATCGAGTTGCCTGGAGAGAAACTTTAAAATTAAAGAAACCTTAATTCTCTCTCTCTCTCTTTTTCCCCCCTCCACGTTCTGCGCGAGGCGCCAAGTTCATTAGTGCGATAATTATTCAATCAGATGGGAAAAGCAGATTCCTTCAAATTTGGATGTGAAAGCCATGAAGTGAAATTGAATTTCTAATTTGGTGCTGAACATACATTGGCGAGTTCCAGCTGGGTTGGGCCATGACTGGTAAGAGGCACAATCTACTGCTTCTGTGTTTACATTCGAACTTTCCAATTTCTTTATTCTGGTAGCTAAACGGACGGAATTGAATAATTTTAAAGAAAACTGTTGAGGGCTTTTTAAAAATAGATTTGCTTATAGAAAAGTTTACAAGCGAAATAATTCAATTCCGCATACAATTCGATGAATGTGCAGTTTTGTTTTGTTGAAATTCTCTTCGGTTAGACAGTTAAAGCGATGAATTAAAATGAAAATCTTTTGGTAAAGGTCTCTTACGCTTTGGGTGTACTCGAACAAGGAAACAAAATATTTTGTTCCTTCTAGATCAGTGGTTCTCAACCTTTTTGGGGCCATGCCCCACCGAGTCACCTCTAAAATCCTGATGCCCCCATGTGGTGATATATAATTCTTATCATTTAAAAAGTTAACTCCGTTTCAGCTGAAGAAGCTTAAAACGCCAATACCTTGGTTTAAACAAGCTTCAAAAGAACATGGCATCCATGAAAAATGAAATAAACAAAAGACAGTTAAAGTTTTGAGCAAGAAATTACTGAAAAAATTGTAAGAAAAAATATTAAGTGGTATTAGATTTAAATAATGATACATATGATAATAAGAGAGAATTCACAGGTAATAAAGAGAGAGAAAATTTCTATATTTATGAAAATATTTGTGGATTGTCTCATACAAAAACAGCAAATAAAAATTCAAAACAGAAAACTGAAATGTACTATGAACACAAACTAATTTGAATGGAAGCTTATTTGATCATTTTAATTACTGTACAATAAAGTATAGTTCCTATCAAATGCAAAATGCCATTTGAGCACACCTCAAGAAAAGCGGAATAAAGTTAGTGAGACCCTTGTGCTTCATGCCTGCTGCAAAGAGATTTTATATTAGGCACTAATTTAGTCAGCTTTAGTCTCAAATCTCCTCGTTTACTGATATCCAGTGAATTTCTTTTCTTCAGTAGCAAATCATTTACAACGCTAAAGCCACATTCAGCTAAATATGAAGATGGAAACGGTAACAACAGTTTCCTTGCAAAGCTAGTTGAATTTGGGTATTTAGTTTCTGTCTCATCACAAAGACATGCCATCGCTCCTTTTATGTTGAATAAAGTTTTAACTGACTCATCATTTTTTATTTCCGAGAGTTCTTCTTGGTAGTGCACTGAAACATCAGATAAATCCACAAGCACTGGCTGCATCACCCACGATGGAAAATTAATCTGTTTTAAATCAGAAAATCTTTCTTTAAAATCAGAGGCCAATATTTTCAGATGATCCACAATGACAAGCACAGCAGCCTCAGTCGGCTCACATTTTTTTAGCCAATGAAATTGGTCAAAATTTTTGTCAGAAATATTTTTTTGGCATAACTCGATAAATGAAATAAAGCCAAATATCTTCGCCTTTGCATCAACAAGTTTTTTATTTGTTCCTTGAAGTTGTTTATTCAACACATTCAGTTTTTCGAAAATATCTGCTAAATAACTCAAAAACGCTTTTCCATCAACGGTTAGCAGGTGCTTCATTTCAGGCTTGTTACTTAGAAAGCCACTAAGTTCATCAAACAGTTCCATGAATCTTTTCAAACAATTCCCTTTCGAAAGCCACCGTACCTCAGTGTGAAGTAAAAGTCTCACATAGTCTGAATTGTTATCTTCACAAAATTTCTCGAAAAGACGCTCAAATTTGGCATTAGTTTTGATAGCATAGATAGATTTTATAACTGATTTCAGTAGCTCATTAAGTACAGGAGAAATATTTTTCGACACTAAGTTCTCTCTATGAATAACACAGTGCACAAGAAGCATCTCCGGATTCTCATCTTTCATCAATTTTAAGCAGCCATTTTTCTTGCCCATCATAACAGGAGCACCATCAGCTGCACGAGATGTTATGTTTTCCATTGGTATATTATTGATATCTAAGTAGTATTTTAGTTTATTATATATATCAGCGGCGGTAGTGGTGGTATCTAAAGATTTGCAGAATAACATTTCTTCAACAAATTCACCTTTATCAATATATCTTACATAAGTTAGCAATAAGGCCTCACTGCCTCTCACAGTTGATTCATCCATTTGTACTGAGAATTTTCTTGATTTCAGCTTTTCAACAAGTTGTGTTTCAATATCTTCACTCATTTCATCTATTCTTCTCCTAACAGTGTCGTTACTGAGTGGCATGGCTTTAACATCTTTGTCATCTTTTTCAGAACTGTTTTAAGAAATGCAGATATTGATGGTTTAATTAAATCCTCCCCTATAATATGATTTTTTCCAGAGTTAGCAATGAGTAAAGAAATTTCATAACTTGCCTCAAGAGTACGACTGATAGTAACAGTTTGTGCAGTGAACAGAGACTTTATTGTTGATCTTTTTTCAAACTTATTCTTTAAAGATTTGAAGTAATTCAAATCTGAATTTACATACGCACTATGTTTCGCCTTCAAATGCGCCTCAAGACGACCTCGTTTCATTGATTCGTTGGTCAAGCATTGTTGGCATAAGAGACAGAAAGGCGACCTTTCATCATGAGCAGCGGGTATGAAACCAAATTTCAAAAATTCCTCTGAATACTGACGAACTTTCTTTTTGCTTGCACTACTCATTTTATGCACAGGGGCTGTGACTGAAATAAACGAGTAATCTTAAGAAGTGAAATGCACTTTCAGAATTTAAGACGTTTAAGTTAACACAAAAATGAAGTAAAATAATTACAACGTTCAAGTAAACACATAAATGAAATGAAGTTAACACATAATTAATAAAACAATTCCGATTCGTTTTATACAGCATATAAGGACAGACAGTGTGGTACACCAGATTTTTACGAATGTGTGAGAAATTTGTATCACACACGAATGTATTGACGATAATCGTCTGACAAAAATATGCGCACACACATACACAATGAATTTGACAAGACTGTTGTATTATATTAGCATTTGGACTATTAAGTTTTCATCTCTGACACTTTATGTATCTTCTCGTATCATCATAATACTAAACAATCAAATATATTCACGAGCAACCAAAGAAATATGTATCAATTACCTTGCGTGAAAACACCAAAACAACTTCTTTGTTTACGAGCTCTGAATTTTCAGAAAATGGAAATGCTCTCCTTTGAGAGAAAACGGAGGAAACAGTTATTATAATGGTAACTTAGCAAAAGCCCTTTGAATCGCATTTCTAAATCAAATTCAATAATTAAGGTTCTTCCATGACCTCGTGCACTTTGTGTGACGTGCATGAAGAGCGATGGCACAGTGATTATGTAATAACTATACAATAAAGACCTTTTCCACTAAAACAAAATATTTACTCAAAATAGCATCTGAAACATAAACTTTACCTGATGGAAAATCCGAAAAATAAAAATCGAAAAATTGGACCCAGACCTCTTCATTCGTACTCAATTGCCCCCCCTTAAAAATCGAATTGCCAACCTGTGGGGCGTACGCCCCACGTTGAGAACCACTGTTCTAGATACAGAATGATTAATGGAAAGTTTTGGTTTGTAAAACATTTTTAATTTGAAGAATTCTTTATAAAGTCTATTTGCATGAACGTAGGGTTTTGCGGAAGCGAGACTTCTAAATAAGCTCTAAGACCAGCAAAGTTAACTTATATCAGAAAAATCTAAAACAAATATCGTAAACTGATTCATATTTATAAAAGGAATGGAATAATGATTATTAGACAAAATACTTACAGTAAGCCCCAAAACCAGTAGCTTTACACGGCGAACACGGCATTCTGTATCTTCATAAATCAACCATTAACGATCTAACTTAGAAAAAAACACAGTTTTTAAAAGCAGTTCCAACTTGCTGCACATTGTCAAACTCGAACTGGCGACCCAGCCAACAGTTTAAACTGCGAAAACCAGTTAAAAGTAAATGTTGACAGTCCAGCTGGGAATATGAATGCTGTCTAGATACTGCAGTGCATTTTTTTTTCCACAAAATAATTACTGTAAATCAATAAGAGATTATGAAAAAGAAAAAAAATATATATATATATATACATACACACACTTTGGCTACTATAATTTTAAAAACAACCCTGAAACAATTTTTATAAATCAGTTTATATATGACATGGTTATGTTAATATTAGCGTATTGGTTATAGGAAATCTGTGAATTAAAAAATTCGGCAATTCCCTTTACAGGCCCTTTTTTAAACGAAATACTCTCCTTTATCTGTAGATTATTTAATGGGATCTTTCCACGGTTGTTTCTGTTAGTTTATATATGGATGTGTGTATGGATTTGTACATGGATGTGTACATGGATGTGTGTATGGATGTGTGCATAGATGTGTACATGGATGTGTGTATGGATGTGTGTATGGATGTGTACATAGATGTGTACATAGATGTGTGTATGGATGTGTGCATAGATGTGTACATGGATGTGTGTATGGATGTGTGTATGGATGTGTGCATAGATGTGTACATGGATGTGTGTATGGATGTGTGCATAGATGTTACATAGATGTGTGTATGGATGTGTACCTAGATGTGTACATGGATATGTGTATGGATGTGCATACACATTTTCTTGCAAAGAAGAGAAAAAAACTAAAGAACAATTTTGAAGTGTCAATATTTTTTGCGTATATATATGTATGTATTATGTAATGCTTTTATGTATATTATTATACAGTTTGACTAAATTGTTCAGTTTTTACTCAGTTAAGTAAAAGTACAGAAATCGTTTATGCTTGCGGAAATAAACTCGTTTCTAGTTAGGTCAAGGAAACGGACAAGCTATTTTCTGCATGAGACAAGATCGTCATTAGACCAGTTATTAAAGTAGCTAATGACCAAAGGAGAAAACATGAAAGCATGAAGTAGTTCTAATTATGGCTCGTAGGGGTTATGGAAGTCTTCTGTTTGCGGAAGTTCGGCTATGCAATTAGGAAAAAAACAGCTTTCACCCTTTCACACAATAGACACGAGCTCCGATTTCCGTTTCTGTTAACGAGCAAACAAGTCCTTCCATCTCACCAGCGCCACTTGGAACGCCTCCATCTCGAAACAATGTTGAGGAACCATCCCAGGTTCAGATGTATTGTTGACGGTTTCCTGGCATCGTGGCGGGAAGAATAACCGTCTCACTTACCAGCTTCAGTCACTAAAACGTCTGCTGCTTCTCCTTTTTTCTTGTCGAACGTAAATGGCACGACTACGAGCTGCTCGCACACTCCATAAGGTCGCTGTTTATTTGCTAGCATCCTATTAGCGTGCAATAAGTTTCCAAACAATAAACGAGTATTAGGGATCTTTTGAAATAATAAATTAGGAGGGAAAGGGAAAAGAAAACTATATGTTTGTATGCTACCATGATATCCCCACCGAGGATGTGATCGGTATTCTCAATTCTCTGCACAAAAAATAATCAAGGAAGCAACAAAAGACTGATTTTCAATTGAAATTAATTATGATTTGATGCCCATAACCACAGATATTTACAATCACCTTTCATTAATTGATAAAGTGCTAAGAGTATTAATCTACTTCCAATTTTGGCTGAAAACTAACAGAGCTGTGATACCAATAGGGACTAGTGATAGGCACGATGTGTTCACAGAACATTTCCTTAGGCATATACATATCTTCTTAATTTGTCAAAGACGAGTTTATTCTCTGCTTCCGCGGCGGAGTCATGGAAGACGAGTTTGAAACTACAGGAGATCATTCAGAGAAAACGTTTAAATGACGTTTCGATATTTCTATAAGGCATGTCTTGCCACGCAAGGCTTGTAAAGAGTCTTGGGGCAGTAGATTTACATACGTTGTCTAAGTTGTTTAATTAACGCACGCGTTAAAAAAAAAATGTCTTTGGACATTATTTACCTGGCTGCCGATCTGCTGCGCCTGAGAGTGAGAGTCGAGAGTTAGATCTCCGCTGAGAACCGAGGCTTGGTATGATAAGCCTCCCGTAGCCTGGTTTCTCCTTGCTCTCCAATTCTAGTCCGTCATTTTCCGGATAGTCCGGTTTCTCTCCAGCTAAATCTACTAATACAAGTGTTGGCCTAGCACACCTATCATTGCCCATAAAATAAACATCTGTTCTTTCTACCTTTGTGTAACACACTTTAAGAAGAACTAGGAAGCAAACCTGAAAGCTACTGGCGGCCTGGTGTACCAGTTAAGCGAAAGACAACGATAGAATGGCTTCTTATTTTTGGAACTAAAAAACAAATGGAGAGATAGTTGCCAAAAGAAAATCAATTTTTTTTTCAACATTTTTAAAAAAATGGCAATAAACACGTGAAAGGGAGATAATGTTAAGGCAAACATCTTTAATAATCTTGTCTAATGTATTTATAATAAAAATGTGTCTGTTCTTTTCAGTGTTTCGAATATTTTAAATGGTCTATTTCATCTAATTTTATTTTAAATTCTTTTTTACGCGCAAAAGATTTCATAAAAATTACGTTAAAAAAACCGTCGTATAACTGACTAATTCTCGTCTTATTGTACGAAAAAACTTGATTTAAGAAGTACACATTTTCCTTAAAGTCTTCTACTAAGTATAAATAGTCAAAATGCTTTTTGCAAATATGCCTGTTTGTATGTAACAACTTGAACGTGTATTATTAATCCTTTCGCTAGTTATTATCCGTACTATTTTAGCAAATATATCTTTCGAGTTACTATGGTAACTGAAGAAATATCCTCTTTAACCTATCGGGTTTCCAGCTGTAATTGCATGACTTTTATAGATAACAGGAAAAAAGAAAATACAGATTAGAAATCGATATGAACACTGAAAAATGATCAAATTACTAGAGACTGATTGGGTTGTACTGGAAAAATCTATTTATTATTTTCTTTATGTACGTATAAAGTTACTTAATATTGTAACCAGGGGTGCACAACTGTTTTTTTCTTCTTTTTTCAAAAGGACCAGTTGTAATTAAAGATACCTGACAAAGAATCACAACATGGTAACCCATCCCCTACCAAATAAAAACACGTATGCTGTGTTTATATTTGACTGTGATAAATGAATATCGTAGTTTGTAAGTTTTCATGTGTACTCGAATAACTCTGTGGCAGCAAATCGAAAACAACAAATGAAAAATAAATAGAAAGAAATATCGGTGAGAGATGTTGCAGCGCTTTCCTGACACTAGCTGAAGAATGGCAGACTCTGAGCACTGCGTCCAGATTAGCATCAGTCAGACTCTTTCCCAGGTGAGACTTGTTCAGCTTCATCAGAGAGGCGCGAGTGCGAGTGCTGCCGAACAGCGAAATTTAATTTTAGTACCTCTCTGTTGAGATTAGGAAACTGCCTGTGCGTCAGTGATTGGCAGAATTCTAAGAGGAGACATAGCCATCAGCGAGATTACTCTTCAAAGGCGTGGAGCACCGCAGTTCAATAACTTCAAGGTGGAGATCGTCTGTTCTGAAACTGCCTCAGTCATCGGGAAAACTCTCCCCTTGTAGTGATTCAAGAGCACGGGCACGACGGTTCCAGTTCTTAGCGTGTCGCTAAGTGTGTCGGCTGCTGTTTCTCGAGCTGGCTTTTTTGAACGGCCTCAATCAAACAGCGAAAATGAGCAGTGATGCTGTCTAAGAAGAGACTGAAATTCTCGGTGACTCAGAGACTGCAAAAAAACACGAAGTTCACAGAGGATGCAGTAAATTCCACAATCTCTTTAAATTTCTGGCAATTTCGACACACAAAGGCCTCCTGGCGAATTATGCAGTGATACTGTTTAGGGGAAAGATCAGCTTGGTCCTTACTGTGCTTCTTTAAATATTCAATGGAGCCGAGCCATTTGTCTTGCCAACCCATGGCTGGAGCACCATCCATCAGTGGTTGCAGCCACCAGTTTATTCCACCACCTGTTTAAGTCCTCAAAGAGAGTTTTTCTGGAAGAATCGCGCATTTCTTATCGGGTGTTTTCGCCGCGCATAGAGACAAGAGACGGAAGCTCTTGATGCATTTTGAATTTTTCTGCGACTCCGCGAATAAATATCAACCGTATCGCTGGCGTCGGTTCTTTCGTCCAAGACAGCAGAAGAATACGCGAGATGATTAGTTTGGCTTTTTTAACTGACTGTAGCATTGGTTTTAGAGACGTCTTTTACTTCCCCATGCAAAAAAAAAAACAACATCAGACATCGGTGGAAGGGCGGGGCCTGGTATTTTTACGGCGAGAGCCCGAGGAACTTTGAAACTCGCCGTGATTCGGATTTCTTGTGCTGCTTTTCAAAGACATTCTTTGGCTCACCCCGTAGTTGTGTTTTCAGGGGCTGTCGTCCGCGTTAGAGCGTGAGATGCTTTGTCTCATGGCGGCGACGTATCTTATGTCGTTCATCCTCTGCGATGCTTACAGAGCAGATCAGAGATGCGAGGGACACCGGGCTTAGTTAGATCCGACAAAGAAATGTGTTTCCGTCCACTCGGAATTGTTCTCTCTGTGTTCGAGATCCATTGGTCCTCTTCTTACACCGGTACTCGGCTTCGACGAACGCAACCCCATCGCCATCCGTGGAGTAGAGTCTGGTTCAGTCTCGCCATGTTCGTTGTGGTCGTTGTCTTCTTTACAGCTGCCATACCTGGGAGAGCTCAGACACTAGGCAATTAATCTAATCAGCGGAGGCCCGGCTTGGCGTCCTTCAGTTACTCAGGAGTATTTTAGATGGGGCGGATCGAGTCGACTGAAGGGGCCGTGTTGTGGACTCCCTATACTATTCAGACGCCAAACATTCACCTCGCCAGTTAACAATGCCAGCCAGCATTTTCCTGCTTTTATTAATTCTCACTTCTGACGACTTTCCAAGAAGTCGCATGACGGCCTTAAAACCGGGAGCCATCTTGGCACCAGGACTCTCCTTGTACTACTACTAACATAATCAAACCCTAACCCTGTGGCTTTTCGGAGACTGGACAATAATTAAACGTGTTAAATAATAATAATATTGTGATTACGCTAATACATAGACTCAGCAACTACGATAATCCGCAACCGTCTGGGCTCGGCAGGGAGAGATTACGTGAGTTTGCTAGTCCGAGTGCGACAGGGTGCGGCGGACACACCCTCCCCCAACTCCCTGAAATTCCGGCGAGTCGGCTTGATGAGATCGTTTTCCCGATGCTTACCTTCTGCGAGGGGAATACTACACCTCGCAGATCGCCTTAGAATTCAGGCTAAACGCTTCCGCGACCCGCGCTCGATACCGCCACGCAGGAACGGGGAATTGAGCCAGATAGCAGATGGATATACCTATATATATATATATAGTAACACCGCATTGGTGACCGACACAAGCACCGCTGCAAATAAATTCGATACGTGTTTGCTTACCGACAACAACCCCGACGATAATGATTAACGAAACATGGGTCATTGGCAAGTTCTACTACTAATAATGTGTTAATGGAATTTACAGATCCCACTTATTTCTAAGACTGCGCTTATTTTAAGTGCGTTATTAGCAGAACTTTAAAGTCTTTCTCTGACGTTTGGAAAGTTGGAACCAAAAGACTTTAACCAGAAGTGCGCGTTATATCTTTCCGCTTGGCGTTTGCGACATAATAATATTCTAACCAGATAATAACATGTGTAGATAGACACGTGGATGGAAATTAAAATGGACAAGGGAGAAGTTATTAAATCATTTATGGTTAAATACAATCATAATTTAATGTGAAATATATGAAAGGCTGACTTTTCGACACAGAAAGTTTTTTCCCTTAGGCTTTTAACTCTGCAGCTTACTAAAAATCGTGCAGTGTACAACGAAGTACTGTCAGGTGGAAACAAAGGAATACCTGAACATGCTGACTAAGACGACAGGTGCTATTCAGTAAAGAAAATTCCGTAAATGGGCTAGTAGTTATTCATTGAGAAGCAACATAGAAGAATGTTACATTCCAGAATTTGAACATTCATCAGTGTTATTTCTCATTTCGGATTATAAAATACGTATGATAAATAATTAAATACTTCCATAACCATACTTTAGAGACCCGCAGAACTATCGCACAACTATGACGTAATAAACAGATAAAGGAAATCGTCGTAATTTAAACTGAATTTCATGCAAAACGTGAAAGTGGTCAGCTAATTATTAAGTGTGGCATTGAAAATAATTCTAAAGGGTGGAGAAATCCCTAAAATTAAAATATATTATTACCTAAAACAGACAAAAAGGGGGAAAAAACTTATTTTATTTTAACATAAAGCAACGTATGGAATTCTTTTAGCATTTGAAAGTTTGTTACTCACAAACAATAACAGATTTTCTGTTTGGTTTTAGTTGATTTATTCTAAGACTATATTATGGCCTAGCAGGTTTTTAGTTAATCGCATTGATATTAGGTTAGCGCACGTTTAAAAAATAACATAATAATAATAATAAAAAATAAATCATTTTAATTTACATGTATTATCCTAAAACTAAGTAATTTTTTACTTAAAAATAAAGAAAAGGGAAGAAACAATAGCGTGTAGAACATGGAATGTTTTACGGTTAGTAGTAAGTATCTGATCTTTCATGCCCTTTTTATGGATAGCTGAAACTCCAGTAAACGAACATGGAATATCGTTACTAACTACTAAAAAATTTACTTTTAAGTTTAAAATAACTGAATTTTAATTCTTTTGGTAAAAATGGCAATATTCGTGAAGGATATTATTAATGTTAGTATTAATTATTTCATATAGAAAGTTATGAATTTGATTAGCATCCAAAAAATCTGTACAATGCATTTAAAACAATGTTTTTCATGGAATTATCAGTAGTATTGTATAGAATGTATTTGCGCCCCGATCACTATCCTTCAAGTCTGTATTACTCAGCACAGATTGAGCCTTAGGGGATGAGACACATGGTGCCTTTCTCATTAATATACCCTTTTCTAACATAAATTCCTATCACTCCAGCCCGGCATGTGTTGTATTACGAGTGTTTTCAGTAAATTATTATACAGACAGTTCAACATAAATGTTAATTCTTTGAAGCTGGCCCTATGGTATAAGGTAAAACATGAAGTAGTATACGGATAGTTAAAGAAATTAATCTTTTTTAAAATATTTTTACTGAGACTTATCGTTTCACTTCTCCACATTCAAAACATTTTAACAATAAATAAAATGTCACTTTTTGACGCATCCATGTGGCACCGCCGTGAAATAGGTAGAAAACTGTTGATGAGAGAGATATCGGTCTTGATTACATTAAATAATAAACATAACTTTACCTCTTTATATTTATCTTTCAAATATTATTAGTCAGACTGCTACTTTTCCAGATTTCATTTGTTTATAGCCATAATTCTTTGAAATAAAGTCTGCTATGCCAAACAAAAAAAAAAAGCAGAATATTTTTTAAAAGGTCAGCAATAATAATTTACTTATTTAAAATTTTACTCTTCCCAAAAGGGGAACAATAGTTTTTGAGTATCTTAATAGTTTTTTTTTTTCTAATTTTTTTATTATTAGTAAAAATGCGGAATCTTTCAAACGAAATAAATTATTCAAACATAAAACAGACAATTAAATAATTCAAATATTCAGGCAAAAATTTTGAAAAAAAAAATGGTATACAACTTTATTCATATTTTTAAATTCTATTTAAATGTCTCAAGATGATGCTGTTTTTGTTTTCAGAACTGAAAACGAATGATAGCTGTTGTACACAACTTCTCTAATACAACTGATGAGTGGCGTTTAAATTCCAAGAGCTTACGTCACGTCGCCTGACAAGCGCACCTCTAAATGTGACGTCAGAGGATACCAGGAAGACACTTTTTTCGCTAAATATTTTCATGCTGCAAGAAAAAAGGAGAAATGTTGGCTCCCGTGTCGCTTTATGCATGTCATCTGATTTTGCTGAACTGGTAGGAAACGCTACGTATGACGGGAAATATAAAATGCCATGAATGGGTTAATGGCTCTACCGAAACTGGTATCGGAGGGTTAAGCCGATTCGCTCTCTTTTTGGTAAGCCGTACGTGTGAGGTCCATGGAGGCACTCGTGTTGTTGTCCAGGAATGGCCTCACCACTTAGTAGAAATCTTCATTTACAGATCAGATGTGGGTGGAAACTCACGCGGGCTGCCAATGAAGAAGAACATCCCAAGAATTACGTACGCCAAACCGAGCCATCTCGAACCACTGACCTCGGCAGTCTAGTGGTTTAGCCACTTGGCAACCGGCCATAACGTCTTCATGTCTTCTTGTAATAAATAAACTGAATTTAAAAAATGATGTTTAATTTACATTTTTTTTTTAAAAAAAAAGATAATCGCGGCGGTTATTAAGACAAGGAAGAGAATGAAGCGTTATTTACCAAAACATGACAGAAAGAGTCCTTTACAAGTGGGGAAAAAACATGATCGCGTTACCACTGAAGAACACAACTCTCTTTGTTAAAGCCATAGGAGGATTTATCATATTATGCTTTCAAAAGCAGCAGGACTTTCCAACGCTTATATTCAGTCCTATATAAGCAATCTGACTCTAGGCTGTGAACCCCATAGCGTGCCTAGCAGTGCACTCCCACTTACAGATCGGTCATATTCTTGTTTATCTATCAAGTTAGCGAAACCAATGTAATGTAATCATTTATGAACGACTCGCCGCTCTGAGACCTGCTTTGATTTTCGTCAGGGGGTAAGACAGGGTAACTAGGAAAGAATTGCACATTCTCGGCCTTGTAGACAGAAACGCTGCAACAAAAAAAAAAAAATACAGGCGAATCAAGAATACGCCTGAAACTCGTTGGGCTGCACGGTGGAAGACATTAAGCCCTTGTGTTTAAGTCGTAGCGGTCTGCGTTAGAAGTTAGAATAGTAGCACGACGAAGTCGTTCATGTTGGGTGTGTCCAAACAAAATCCAGACAGGCAGCTAATGATCAGTGCACTATTTATACACACTTTGAATTATACATTTGCCTGCACATGCCCAATTAGCAGTAACAAGGGATAAGATGGAATAACTCTCGCTCACCGTGCAAATAATTAGCTATGATACATATAGGAAATCAATAAAGCGAAGGACGACGTAGCCATCCGTCACAAATTTCCAACCCGGTTTGTCGACGAGACTCTTGCTTCAAAATAGCCTCTTTCCTTTTTCATTTTTAATGTCGAGACAAACTCACGAACGACTATTTGTCTAACTGTCGCGTATTTGCGCTAGAAATATGCAGAATCTGATTTTAAAAAAAATGTAGCCATTTTACCGTTAAGCGACTGGTGAGGAAGTAACTCGATATGACTGCGTGAGAGAGAGAGAGAGAGCACAAACCAACAGTAATTACTGTTCATTAGAGTATACCTAACACCAGGGCGGGTATATTCTTTAACCCTTAGACAGAGCTGATTCCATGGCATAAATATGTAGTAAAGCTTCTTTCGATTGTCCTTTTGTGATTACTTAGCCGAGCATTCAGATAAATTGGCCGACATCTATCACGTGGCTCGAGCTCTGCTGCAATTTTGGCCAATCAACACTCATTTTGTCATCTCTAAAGCGCTATTAGGATTAACCCTTGCTGACTGAGTTTTATGGTACTTCATATTCTGTTGTTGCTATCCTTATTATCTAAACCACCGCTGATTTAGATTTAGACCTAAATATAATCTAAATTCCGTAACTACCCAAGAAAAAGTCAAAATTTCCATGCATCCCCTTTTTAAATTCTCGTGTTCGCATATATAATTATCGTCTATGTTTAGGGTTTCCGCAATAACATTTAAATGTTGAAAGTAAAACAGGACTAAACTGTTCTTTTTTCCCCCTCTCCTTTATAGTTAGTACAAAATGGCAAATAGCAAGGATATACTGAAAACTTGTGGTTCAGGACTAACCGTAAGGTTTATATTACTATTAATGACTAACGTTAGTAATTTACTTCTGTCAACAGCCCTTACATACTGCAAAACAAAAGACAACAAATTGTTGGGGGGAGCCCGGAGTTAACTGTTGCCGAGTTGAGTCATATGTTGGGACCTTGCACGACGTTTCCTTTAGCCTCATCTCTACGTGTCATCTGACATTACTGGAGCTGTAAAAAACTTGCGCGTGTTACAACTATCCCCGGTCTCCGCTAACCAAACGTCCTGAAGTCTAATTAAGTAAGACCTGGCGGGTTAAATCCTAGAGTGCGAAAATATAATACACCGGCTATGAACTCTCCGACTTTTCTCCACTCGCCGGATTATATTCTTCCGCTTTCTCCAATCAGCGATCGAACCGCTGTGTGATCATCAGCTCGCGTGCGCCGTCCGGTGCTTTCTTTTATCTGGATCGATAAACTCTGAGCTGGGGAGTTTTATTACGGACTTCACCTGAGGAAATTACGCATGTGTTGTTGTTGTTGTTTTTTATGTGGCCCTTACACCGCTTCGGGTTCCTTCCCTGCGCCATTTTTTTAATATACCGACGGCCTCTCTGCAATAAGTGCCGCTCGTCAGTGACAATTCGGACCCCTAAGGCTCGCCAAATTCTCATTTTAGCAGCGGTTCTTTATTAAAAATATGTCCCCGGGGGGGGAGGATGAGGAGGAGGAGGAGACCCTGACCTCCCCTGATTTTTTTTTTGTCTTTTTTCAATAATAAAATAAATAAAAAATTTGAACGGTCTCCGTCAGATGTAGCAGCGATCAGAGTTCCTCGCCCGTGGTAGAGGTTTTAGGACACTCAATAAATCGATCTATAATACTGAGGTGAGATCTATAGACCCCCCCTCTCCCCCTCACCCCAGGTTTATAGCAGCTGTCAGGGACCGGAAGTCAGGACGGCACCACAAACGGAATTCGCTGAATGCGTGACGTATCCGCTGGCGAAATTCTGTGGAAATCGAACTTATGGAGGTTACGAAATCTCTCTTTGTAAAATATTTACCGAGGGAGTATCCGCCACTTAGCTGTTCTCCGCCATAACGGTTAGTGTTGACACTTTTTTTTCCCCTTTCCCGAGCGTGACACGGTTAAAACGGCGATCATTCTCCAGACGTTTTCCGCATTCGAACCTATCAGAATCGGCCGGTGGCCGGGAGGGGAGGCGAGACGGCGGGGATCAATTCCATAAATAGGGGGAGGACCCAACAGCAACGACGACATTCGGTAGACCGATCGCTGGAGATGTCAGCGAGGAACAGATTTACTTGTTGTGGAAGTCTTTGGCGGAAAACGATGTCAAGGGATTTAGCCCCGAACTCTTAAGTGTCCTGGGGTGGCAGGAGGTAAAATTACAACACCTCGAGAAAAGAGCATAAGAAACTAATCCGGAAGTGCTGGATAACGTTAGAATTAGGAAAACCAGTTAGATATTAAGGGGGAGTGAGCCCCACAGGTTCCGACAGTGGCAGTGCGAAATCTAATACGAGAAGTGCGAGTTTGTTGTCTGGTCTGTTCCACTAAAGAGAAATTTTTTTGTTGTTGTTGTTAAAAAGTTATTAAACAGTTTTTGCTGCAGTGTAAAATCGTAACAGACTGTAAAGTCTTAGCATCGAGAGGAACGGACTTAGCGGCCAGCAAGAATTAGAACAAAAGACCAGAACCCTTAAACTAAATTCGTGGTCGTTGTCATTCCAAAGTTTTGGAGCCAAGATATTTCCGCCCGAAGAAGAACTGGCGTTTATAGGAATCTAATTAAGCTGCGTATTTGTGGAAATCCGCTGGTGAGACCTGCGAATAAAGACAAAAGGGGCCTTTGTAGGAAGAACTGCGTGTAAACTGGGCGACTAGGATATGGAAAAGGAGGTTTGGCGAGATAAATACGACGTCTGGGGTGTGTGTGTGTCTTGTGAATGTACTTGTTCAGTGACAGGGCGTTGAGCGTTCGCTCCAGCGGTGAAACATTAGTAGCTGGGTTTTCTCACGATTTTTGATATCATTAACAGAACTTAAAGTCTATATTGAAAGTAAGAAACAACAGCGTTCTTCCCGACGTGGCGCCCACACAGTCACCTGACATGATGCAAGGACAATGCGGTGTAGCCATGGAGATTTATCTCTGAATCTTGGAGGATTAATTTAGTCAACTAATTAACAGAATGCCAAAAACCTGCAAGTTTTGTTGGAAGGGCCAAAAGAAGCTATTTTAATATATCAGAGATCTAGTTCAAAATAGACAGCTTTTATATATTTTTACATGTTTTTTCTCATAGATGTACGGTAACTTGGTTGGTCGTCCTATAATAATAACCAATATCAAGCCGTAAATTCTGCTTCTGTTTTTTCGGAAAACTGCATTTGCTTCCAAACTTTAGAGCGGTATTGTATACCTGCTCCAGGTAGGATATTAGTAAACTCAAGATTTAAACTTTGAGAAGGGGCAACAGAGAAAATAATTTTAAATAATGAACCCTGATCATCCTTGTCAAACTTATCGTGTACATTAGTAGAGATTTCCTCGTGTTAAAAGCCGGATAGCGGACAATCTCGAGAGGAAACGCAGCTGCTATTCACTGATTTTTCCAGTTGTAGCCACGTGATGAAGTAGAGACGAATCTTCCTGTCCTCTTGCAGATAGCTTACTCTTATTTCTTTCTCTTTTCGATGTAAGAAGAACAGCATTTCTAGCATTTAACAAAATGTAAAGTACACGCGGGCGTGTCTGGGGTCGGAACTAGATCGTAAACGAAGGTTATTTTCGCGGACCCCCCTTTTTTTTTATAAAAATCGTTGGTGGGGGGAGTGGGACGGATAATGATTTGTCTGAAGTACCGCTCGCGTCGTGCGCCAGTGCAGGGGTGCGACGGGAAGATGAAGAGACAAAGATAAGTCTACTTCATGGAGGACTTCACCCACTGGAAGATCGATCGAATATTCTGGAAGTTATTGGAAGTAAGCATTTTATAATATTTCCAATTCCTTTATAAGATTTCAAGTCAGAAAAGTATTGTGTGAGCTCGATAGGGAGAAAATTGGCTGACGGCTCTTCTTAGATAGACAAACGAACTGTGTTCTCTTCAGGGCGACTAACGTACAGCCTGCCGTTCACACAGCTACCTGCCGTATTACGAACAGACTTTTTAAAAGTTACGTGGAATATACTATTATTACTGCTACTATTGTTGTTGTTGTAGCAGTTTACAAGTCATAATTATGTTGAAATGTTTCACGAAATTTTATTAACGCCTATCGAAGTATTAGTTACTGAGAATTTAAAAACTATTTTCGTAGAGCGTCCGCACACATACACATACACACACGTAAACACACATACAAATACATACACACATACAAATACACACACGTAAACACACATACAAATACATACACACGTAAACACATACAAATACACACACTTACACATACACACACGTAAACACACATACAAATACACACACATTTACACATACACACACGTAAACACACATACAAATACACACACTTACACATACACACACGTAAACACACATACAAATACATACACACATAGACATACACACACGTAAACACATACAAATACAATAAACACACGTAAACACACATACAAATACATACACACATACACACACGTAAACACACATACAAATACATACACACATAGACATACACACACGTAAACATACAAATACACACGCACACATACAATAAACACACGTAAACACACATACAAATACACACACTTACACATACACACACGTAAACACACATACAAATACAACACACGTAAACACATACAAATACATACACACATACACATACACACAAGTAAACACAAATACAAACACACACACACACACATACACATAAACACACGTAAACACACATAAAAATACATGCACATACTTACACACACATATACACGTACATAAAGTCACATGCACGCATCCCTGAACCGGTTTACTTTCCAACCACACACCTCATCTAATATGTCCACCCGAATGCTTACTTATTAAATACAAGAAATTACGATACAACTGTTGGAAGTTTAATTTTAAATTGTGTTTTTTTTTAAAAAAAAATAGAGAAGAATAAAATAAACTGGATAAAAAGACATTATTTTGTGTGGTTTCCTGCATGTCTTTGAGAATGTTCATCTGTACCTTCATTAAACTCGGTGGCAGGTCAGTTACTCTCCAGCCTCAGTCAGCCATAAACCCACTCCGAGCCGAGATCAAAGGGATGCGTAATAATGTCGCTTGTAAGGACCGATTTTTAACCCTTAATAATGCAGGCCAAAAGTAATAGCCTATAATTTCTTTGAATATAATATCAAGTTAATATAAGCATAGCATTCTTCATCTTTCTGTTTGAGTCATTAAAATCTCGTTATGGTTTACTTATTCTCCATATTTCTAAGTCTGGTCTGCCGAAGAGAGGAAAGAATTGAACGGACAGACGGTTCTCAGCGGCCATTACGTCGAAGTTCTCCAATACACGGATTAGAAGCGTCGTGTCTCCGAACTCCTTACGAGAGGGCGGTCGAACCTACGCTTGGCCAGACCTGAAGGCTCTGGGTGAAGACGTCGCAGATTTCTTGACCTCGGCCGCTTAAAACGAATTTACTTTGATTTCTCTTGATAAAGAAACTCGTTACCAGTGAATCCAGAGGCGAGCGATCGACTGGTGGTAGACCTAATCATTAAGGGGAAATTATTTTAGATTTACAAATCGATAGCCACGAGGGGTGCGGTTGGTTTGCTTGTGGATAGTTTATCTAAGTAGCTGCCGTGTAATGATTTTAAACGAAAGGAAACCTGATCCTGAAAAGGTAGCTCCAAAAAAAAGGTGTGGACAGCAAACAAACAGCTGCGGAGAAAGGTAACAGCATTTTGAAGATAGATGTCGCTGTCTAAACTTATATAAATATATACGTACAGTAGGGGACAAAAGTTTTAGAACGATGGCAGAATAAGCATGAATTGACAAACAATGTAAAGAAAAGCCTTTCAACACCGGCATCGCACTGAGAGAAAAGCTAATTCTCGTTCGTTCTCTTTTCTGGATAAACAGCCGCATACCGTGAAGGAACTTGCCTCCCTCTTTGATCATCGGTTTGGTAACTTTGGACACAAAATTTCACCGAATCTTCGCAGCAAAGTCTGTCCCCCCCATCTGATTCAAACTTCTAAAACAGTGATTCATTAGACCAGAGCAACTTATCCCACATTTCCAGGATCCATTGGAGATGGTCCATGGAGAACTAAATTCGGCCTCCCCCTTCGATTATCCAAAATAAAAACGTTTCTGTCTGACAACACACCCCATCAATTCGTAATTACAAAGCCATCTCTTTAGACATTTCTCTCGAAGATCGGTGGGTCCTCCAAATATTTTAAAATCTCGACGGACGTCTCGTGTCAGTCCATTTCGGACAAACGCTTGATTTTCCGATTGGTCCCGGCATCAGTTTTAGGGGGTCTCGATGAAGACGCTTTTGACGTTTGTACAGATACCGAGCCAGATAACAAACCGTTTCACTGTACTCAACCCGCTTAGCAATCACAGAACACGAGAGTTTCACTTTGCGCAGCTCCACGATCCGAACGAATCTCGTTGGACTTAAAATGGTATTTTTTAACCCGCAGTAGAAAGTTAAAGAAGTTATGCATTAGTTTACTGCATTCTATTATTTTTCAGGAAAAAACACAAAAACAAAATATAACTTGTTGATGTTGGTGTTCTTAAACTTTTGTCTGCAATGGTGTCTACTTTAAAGACCCAATATCTAGTATTTTAAACGATGTATTACGTATTAACGACTTTAAAACTGCAAGGGATAATCTGGGAAATTCTTGTAATTACTGCTACAGTATGGGTAAGTAAAGCCCATGTTTTCATGACATTTTATTGGCATTGGCCGGTAAAGCTAAACTCAACGTGATATTTACTGAAACATTAACGCCCTGCTGATTTTGTGTGGCAAAAGGTGTCATATTTCGTAAGGAAGCGTGGGAAGGCAAGATGGTGACGCGATGGAAAACACGGTGTAGATGGTTGATGCGAATTTCCCACTGGGCGAGAAGGTGACCTCTACTGTTTCCTTAACGTTTGACGTATGGAAGCCAGACACCTATTACGTGGCATTAACGCGGTACAGAGGCTACATGTGACGTCACCAACACGTAAAAATGGTTCTCTTGCGTCGTTCATTAAGGATAAAGTAAAGATGACTTATCGCCCCTTACCAGACTCTGGTTTCGCTTCATCTTTGTCTTGTCTTCAAATAGGACAAGCCTAGCGAAAAACAAGCGATGGATGTGTCGTTAGTCTTGTTCCGAGAGGGTTCCCTCCCAGCATTTCCGTTTTCGGCAGAAGTGGTTTTATTAGAACTGTTCTATTTTTCAGATGTGGGAGAAAACCGGAGAGAGCTCGGTAGAAGGCTGCGCATCCGACAGGTGAAGAAGAAAGGAGATCGTTCCAGTAATATACCACCGCACCATCCCCTCTCTGGTTTCTTTATTCTTTAAATCAGAAAGGTTTTTGGTTAAAAAAAAAAAAAATCTGATTATATCAAGATATGTCAGAAAATGGCATTATAAACAGATAACAACTCATAGACGAAAGTCAGAAACGAGGCCAAATGGCATATAAACATGCGGATAGTTTAACCGAAGAAATTCCAAGTCGACATTAGCTCGTATGACGCACGATCAGAGTAAGTGGTTGATTTGAGACTAGAATAGCGTTTCGAAGCAAAAGTAATTTGATATGCGGAATAATGGAATCCGATGCGAAAACAGAATGTAAAGGAGGAAAATGGTAAATAAATAATGAGAATAACAAGATATGAGGAATATCATGAAACTGATATGTCGTGCTAAAAATGGCAGTGACGCTTTCCGGATTAAGGGAAAGACCAGAATGGCGGGTTAGTCGTTTAGCGATTTTCAAGTATCAACTTCCATTATATCGCCGAGTAAATATTTTCAAGAACGAAAAGAAATGAGAGTGAAAGGTGAACTCCAAAAAACTTCAAAATGAATACTGTATATAAAAGCCAAATACTTCCAACGTTTATTGTCAAAACTCCCAAACCAAAACGATATATTTTTTCTTTATTTTCTTTTACCCTTGGCTTTCCATTTAAAGTTGCTTTTTTAATCCGGAAACATTGAAATCTATTATTTTACCCAGAAAACAACGGGTGATTAACTTCACGAAGACAATGAGAACCCGAACACCAAGCCGGCTTATCTGTGGCCGCATCACGAGCAAACCATTTTAGCCGTCTTTGATTAGTAGTCGCGACTTTGGAATCGCGAAAATTCTGGCGCCAGCAGATTATTTGCAAAACGCATCGAGGAACTTAATTCGACTTTAATGCGATCGCCGCCTATTTTCATCAGAAAATAACTCGTTTCCGGTTGGAAAAAGTCCCAGGTGGCAGTTTGCTTTGGAACGTCTCAAGAATTGCGCTTCCCCCTTACCGCCAAACAGACACACACACACACACACTTACTGTGATGAGAATTTCACATTTATTCCGAGAATGTTCTTTCTGGAAGCAATTTGAAGCAAAGTCTTGAATGCAGCATGGAATAATTTCAATTCCACGTTGTTTAATGTCCTGAAATCTGATTTAAAGAATTCGGCGCGTACATCAAACAATACATCTTTTTATTTTATTTTTAAAAGATGTTATTTGTGCGAAGTTGTTTCACGCTACGATTCTTTGATCGTCAGTCGCGAGTCGGGCAGGTGCTGAGGAAGAAACCTCACGAAGACCGGGTTTTATAATCAACGAGACAATTCTATAGCTGAGTGATTTATAATATCGACAATTCCATTTATTTGAAGCTGTTATTTAACCAAAAAAAAAAAAAAAATTCATTAATCGACATATTCTTCATAAACCAACAAAGGAGAAATAATTAAAATAGCATGTTATTGTCATTTTAATTACAGCTGTTTTCGCTAAATTATCTAAATTGAAATATTGGTGTCTGCTATGAAAACGATCCGAGTTCGTCATCATCGTAAACCTTCGGCTCTATAATCGGCAGGAGGTGGGGGGGTACGGAATGTGTAGAGAACCACTAACCGATAGTAATAATACGTTACGCACAATCTGCGGGTGATTCTTCAGAATTCGCCTAACGGATCAATTTACTCCATCGGTAGTCAAAATTTGACCTGCGTGCTTAAGAAAACTAATGGCAAAAGCACTTGGGTTTTAGCAAAATCGAACAAACTTCCTCGGTACACATTCTTTAGATACGGAAAAGAGAGGAAAATACATAAGTGGAAATTGTTTTAAATATAATTAACACCAGAAAAAAAAATATTAAATTGCATACTGTTATTTAGTATCCCGTAAAAGATTACTATGGGCAGAAACAAAAGAAATAATAATAATAATAATAATAATAATAATAATAATAATAATAATAATAATAAATAATAATAATAATAATAATAATAATAATAATAATAATAATAACAACAATAATAATAATAATAATAATAATAATAATAATAATAATAATATAATAATAATAATAATAATAATAATAATAATAATAATAATAATAATAAAGTTGTAAAGTGGTACGTAAAACCTTTGAGATAAACCTTGTTAAGCGTTTCTAAATGATCGTCTTTCTCGCCACAGAAATAAATAATGGTCAGGTCTTAAGTGAGCTTCTCTCTCCGAGGAAAAGATGACGCTACTACTGAAAATCAATGCCGTACTGAAGAAACAGAAGGAAAAAAAATGAATACGTATAAGAATCCCTGTTACTTTAAATGCAGTGGGTGTTTGTAAATTCCGTCTGATGATCTCTGAACGGTACAAACAGTCGGACGGTTCCACGACCTTATCGTACTTTGACTGCAGTGCCTTTGTTTCTGATGTCCTGGACTGGGACTCTGTGATGGACTTGCAGCACGTAACGATGACAGAGATGCTTCACACGAGGCACAGAAGACACCGACCAATAATCTACAGGTTTCTACTATGAACGAAAATAAAGGGAAAGTAGTCAAACTTGAAAAGATGTGTCGAAATTTGTGATAATGCGCTGTGAAAAGAAAAGATTCCTAATATTTGACCTGAGGCTGTGTTGTTTCTTCAGTTTTTTTTTTGTTTGTTTTTATTTTAAATAAAAATTAAAAGTAAGATAAAATCTGAGTTTGGTCGAGTTTTCAAGGTTGTTCATATTGGCAGAAGTTTTCCTTGTTTGTTTACGGTTAATAATCTCAGGACTACTTGAGAGAGAGAGAGAGAGAGAGAGAGAGAGAGAGAGAGAGAGAGAGAGAGAGAGAGAGAGAGAGAGAGAGAGAGAGAGAGAGAGAGAGAGATGGGGAGAGAGGAGAGAGAGAGAGAGAGAGAGAGAGAGGAGAGAGAGAGATGGGGAGAGAGGAGAGAGGAGAGAGAGAGAAGGAGAGAGAGCGAGAGAGAGAGAGAGATGGGGAGAGAGAGAGAGAGCGAGAGAGAGAGAGAGAGAGAGAGAGAGAGAGGAGAGAGAGAGAGAGAGGAGAGAGAGAGAGAGCGAGAGAGAGAGAGAGCGAGAGAGAGAGAGAGAGAGGAGAGATGGGGAGAGAGAGAGAGATAGAGAGAGAGAGAGAGAGAGAGAGAGAGGAGAGAGAGAGAGAGAGAGAGAGAGAGAGAGAGATGGGGAGAGAGGAGAGAGAGAGAGATGACGTCAGTACAGATATATATCTATATATGCAGAGGTCGATAACGAACCTCGCGGGTAATCGAAAATCAGCTGAATTAAAGAGCTGGGAACTAAAATTTCCGCCACCCTTCACTGCAGATATCGAACTCCCACGACTGGAAAGCTAACTTTCGGAAATTAATCATCCGATTTCGCTTCAGTAACTAACGAATATTGTCAAACACAATGCTCAACAGTTCTCGTGGATAAAGCGAAGCTGTGTCGGACTTAAAACGACGAAATAGACATATAAAGGTTTTCTTTTTTCTTCTTTTTGATTGAGTGTGATTGACCAAGAAATTGCTTTCAGCCAGGTATTGTCAGCAATTTAACGGCTCCGAATAAAGATTTTTTTTTTCAATGTCGCAGACACCGAACTTAAACTTGTTCATTGATGGCAGGGATGATGTTTTCCAGAAGCCTAGATGAAGAAATTGAATTTTCCACCCAATTTCTTTTAGTTGGGTAGTAAAACAGAAATAATGAGTCAAGCCTAAAAGCCAATTTTCAGAATTAACATTTGGTTTTAATTCCAGACAAATTGCAGGTGCGGATTTACCTGTGACCTTATTGGTTTTCCTTTTTAAAATTTAGTCCCGAATATCCTTTCAATAAATTATACAGCCAAATGGCAGTTCTGCTTCAACGAAATCGACTAGACTTAAGGGGGCAAAAGAGCTAGTTGAGCTGATGCATTCTTTCGTGCCCCAAGAAATTACTGCGCATTAATAATTATTTTTTCATTAAATGGCTTGTTAAGTAATCAGACTAAAGCACATAGAAATCGTGAAAAGAACAATAGAAATAACTATCACCAAAAATCCCAGAGTTACCTCCCATGATAATTTCCCGTTCATAAAAAAAGGGGGGGGACTTCTCTTTGGTCGCTGTTCTTGAAAATCACTGAAGGCAACTTTGCCAAAAGTAACTTTCCAAGCAGAATTTCGCTGCAGCCGACTATCAGGAAGAATCTACAGAAATGTTAGCATTCGGTAAATGATTCCGGGAAGATGATCAAACATCCACATCGTCACACTTATGCCTTGCTAAGTCAAATGAATCTTTGAACGGATAAATATAATAATGGTTCTTTATGATATATATATATATATACGAAGGTTAACTGCCAGTATTTTACATTTTGTTGAAATATTATGAATTTTTTTTCCTAGTAGAGCGAAATATCATCAGTTAATCTAAATGTTGCCATTGTGCGTCAAGAATTCGTTTGTTTTAATTTTAAGTTCATAGGTTCCAGTTTTTTTCCTCAGAAAAGTATCAATAAAAAAACGGATTATCTTTCGACGTCTGTAAACTCTAAAAAAAAACGGATTTACAAGAGACCGGCGATAAATTTAAATCAGCTCCAGTTTTGAGTAAACCCGCCCTATCCGTTTCCAAAAAGACGAGATGAGATTTATAAAAGTCGCATCTCACGTCTGTCATTTGTTGGATGTTTGGACAGGTAATAGTGGCACAATTCTAAATGGTTTTATGGAAACGTAAAACCGAAATTTCTCGTACTTCACGATCCGTTAAAATAATAACTAAAGTTTTCATTTTTTTAAGTGCCTCAAATATAGCATTATAGACAATAAAGAACAATAATTCGTACCATTCTTCGTGTAAAGATTCTAAAAGGATCTTAATTCATCTAATGCGCGCAGTTAGTTTTGAGATAATTTTCTAAAAGGCGCATAATTCAGTCTTATAACTGCAGCAGCAAGACGACTTGGGTTGAGAAAGCTTAGTAGAGTTTGTACCAGAAAGTGTCTCAATTCCATCCCATCACCTACGCGGTACTAAAGTAATTCTCGCCACGTCAGCTTTAAAAAAAAATCTAGGTACTGATAGAGAGATATTTTATTTCTAGGCATTGTCAAAGAATATTTCGAAAGTGCCCCTGTCCATTCGACGTGCTGGAACAGAGAAATTTTCTTATGAAAGTAACAACATTTATATAAAAGCGTTCAGAAACTGATCAGCTCCTTAGACCGATGCCCGGATATATGAGGAGGGTTGGTAGCAGAAGGGGCATCCGACTGTAAAATACTATAATGGTCGAATCTAGAAAACAAACATAGATTAAGGTGTTCCCTGTCCGCGACGCCTGGATCTTTCGACTGAGCCCCGTAATAAATGAACGAAAGCTACCATTAAGGGGACTAAAGAAGCTGGTCAAAAAAGAGAAGAAAGCGACAGTAGCATCACTAAATGTTGGCAGTTTGACGGGTAAATCGAGCGAGATCGCGGAGCTGATAAAGAGAAAGATGATACAGAAATGCGCTTACAGGAAACCAAAATGGAAGGGCAGTAAGGCAAGAGAAACAGATGCTGGATTCAAGTTGTACGACCGTGGAAGCGACAGGAGGAGAAATAGAGTAGGTGTGGTGATTAGTGAGGAGCTGGAGGACAAGATACTGGATGTTTAAAAGGTGGGTGACAGAGTTCTCAAGGTAAGACTAGAAGTTGAAGGGGATATATGGAATGTCATTAGCTGTTATGTACCACAAGTAGCGCTTACTTAAATAAGAAAGAAGGGTTTTGGAAGCTTATGGACAAAAACAATGCAGGAAATACTGCAAACGGAAAGGCTGTTCGTAACAGAACGTTGAAAAATGGTGGGATGAGACAATCGGATCGATTATATGCTCGCAGGAACGGTAGGAGCTGCGTGAATAATTAGAAAGGAAAAACGATCGGAAAGCATCTACCGAAAAGTGGCAGCCAGAGACGGGACAGGCAAGGTTGTTGGGAAAGTGCGCACAATGAAAAGAGATCGCGGTAAAGGATGGAAAGATCAGAAGGGGTTGGATCCAATGTTTCTACTGGTTGATGAATGAAGAAAACCCGCGAACATCATCTGGGAGCCTGGACGAAATCCGAAGACCAGTAAACTGTATCAATGCGGGGAAAGCAGAGAAACAACAGGAATAAATGATATGCTAACTAAGGTGTGGAAATATGGAATCGGGGCACTAATTAAGCTCATTAACCGTGTACTTGTAAGTAAAAGGATGTCATTAGAGTGGAGAAAAAGTATCATGGTACCCATGTAACAAAAAGATGATATTTAGCTGTGTAAGAAATAGAGGGTATTAAACTGTTATCGCATACTTTCAAAATATTGGCAAATAATAGTCTGAAGACTAAGAGAAGTAGCGAATGTAGAGGAATGCCATTTTGGAATTATACCAGAGCGTAGCGCAATAAACGCTATTTGTGCGTTGCAAATGTTTTTGGAAAAGCATAAGGAGGTCAGAAGAACGTCAACATGACATTCATTGAGTTAGAGAATGTGTACCATAGAGTGCCAAGAGAGGGTGTGTGGAAATGTCTGAGAAGCCGCCTCGTCCCGAATACTTTGTGTGAGATCGGCACAAGATATGTACGAAGGCTTCACAACAACAGAAAGTAGCGTGGTGGGTGAAGGTGGATACTTCGAAGTGAAGGTGAGGCTACCCCGAAAACCAATGCTCATCCTTTTCCTTTTCATAATTGTGATGGATGTGTTGATGCAGGATATGAGAGAAGAAGTCTCATGGACGATGCTTTATGCAGATGGCATCGTTGTGTGCGGTAGAAGCGAAGATAACGTGAGCAAAAGGCTCAGAATGTATAGAAAGGCATTAGAAGATAGAGGAATGAAAATCAGCAGATCCAAAATGCAATACATGGAGTGCGAGTTTGAAAAAGAAGTAGAAGGGTAGGACAAAATGGGAAAAATAGACGGTGCCAACATAGAAGGGTAAGAAATACCAAATATTTGAGATAGATGGTCCAGGTTCAAGAAAATGGAGGCATGGAAGCGGAAATTAGAAATCGGTTAAAGTCGAGTCGGCGTGGGAAAAACTGGAGAAAGTGCATTGGAGTTCTCTGTAATCGAAGGATGCCAAACAGACAGAAAGCAGTGATCTACAAGATGATAGTGAAACCAGTGCCGACTTGCAGTGTGGAAACGTGGCCAAAGTCGATAAAGGAAGAAGAGAGATTCGATGCAAACGAAATGAGTATGTTGCGGTCTCGAGGATTGACAGAAGAGGACAAGTTCAGGAATAATTATATGAAAGAGACTATGAAGTTGATGGAAGTATCGAAAAAGGTGATCGGCTGAAGTGGTTTGGATACGTAGAGGAGAAATGAAGATCAGCTGATGTGAAAAATGATAATGTTGGAAATACCGGGAAGAAGGAGGGACAGACCAAAAACGAAATGGACAGATGCGTTGGCGAGAGACGTGCGATATGTGGGGACTGAAGGGAGAACAGTATGGTTCGAAGAGTGTGGCAGACAAGAATGATGAACCATTGATGCGACCCCAGATAGGGTGAAGCTGTGGAAAAAGAAGAGAAAAAACAAACGGGACACTATTTGTTTGATCTCTATGGGTGTTTCTTTGATTTACCTCAACATTAGAATTAAAAAGACTTAGGACATTTTTGGAAAAGCATCTCTACGATTACACTGCACCATTGATAATAATAATAAAGTCACATCATCGGATCAATGATATGTTCATCGAAAATACAAGATTAAACGGTTATTAGTTTTAGAAATCTTAGAATCCGTATCATGATTCTAAACTTTAATTTGCTGGCTCAGTCGAATTGTCCGCGAATCACTTTAAATACGAGTGTTATTCTAAAGGGAAGCTGAATGTTTTCTTTTCTTGTGGATACTTGGGGAAGATTTAAATAGCTGCCGCGGACACATGTTCAGAGGCGAGCCTAGCAGTCTTTCGCAGGATGAAGCACGGGTAGGGTTTTGACAGCGGGAAAGTTGGCCGATAACTGGCTTACTGACAACAGGTGCGTGAGGCGGGATCCAGATCGATACCAAGAAGATAGAGAGAAAGTTGTTATTGTTTCTTTGATTCTGGGTGCCGTGTGAACGTTGAAAGATAACGTGAAATACCTTTTTTTTTCAATTTTAACATTGCAAAACGTACCAAGACTACAACCACGAACCTCGCCTACTTCTGGCCCACCCTGTACTCGTCAAGGTCAGCGTAAATTTAATATTGGACTCTTATTACTGGAGAACTGTAAGAATGTTACGTCACTGCATTAATGACACAAAAGGTGTTAAGTTAACATCGGCTTTACTCTAAATGGAAAGATTATGTCTAATGCAGAAAGAAGTAATATATGTGGAATGCTGACATTAAGCATTTCTCTGTCGGGTTAAATATCTTAAATGAATGACAATCAGAAATAATGGAGATTTTTCTAAATTTTAATGTTACTGCGACTTATCTAAGCAGAAGTAATCGTTTTGTTTGCCTGTGCATAGTAACGAAACGAACGAATAATAAACTAATGGTTAAGCAATATCTTCTTTAAAATTAAGAATATCCATATCAACATTCTAGGTGCTGCGGTGTATGTGATATTTTGTTTATCGCTCGCTCGATTCGAGATCCCTGTCACCTGAGCAAGTGGTCCGGATGTGGGTGGTGATAGGAGCCATCTGTCCGCCCCAACCCAGTACCCGAGCAGTGTCTCTCTTGAGCGGCGATCCACTAATCTGCCAAGCTACCGCTACGGAATTCCTACTGTAACTCTTCATCTTTCAGTTGTGGGAGAAAGCCTAGTAGCAAGGGGTTATTATACCCTCCGGATAGGGAGGGAGAAGCCGTGTACGCCAAACCGATTCGGTCCTTACCGAGGGGAATTCGAACTTGCCCTCCCACCCCAACTCTCAAATTTAGCAGTCTGTATTATGTTCATTTTAAAAAAAAATAGATTAAAATAAATATAACGAAAAATACTAATTTCCTTTCTGCCCAGTAGCTTACCGAGGTGTGTGGCTAATCTTGAAGTTGACGATATCCAGCGTTCCAGCGAAAGGTTTTAGAAAGACTTCCTGCTTTCTCTACCGATTTCTACAGTCGGTTCGGCCGCAGAAGCACACTTAATTCTTCCGCGAGACTGGCGGCAGTCTGGGGCAGGCGTGTAGAGGTGTTTGAGGGGGTGAACGAGAGATATCTGGAGGCCCTGTTCAGACGGTTATCCATAGCTCAAAACATTAAGTTCAGGGTGTACCAGACAGAACCGGATACGTGTGTATACCAGCGGTCTTAATCCTTTGTTTTTTGGCGGTGGGGGGCGAGTCAATGCGGGGGATATAAATAGCTGACAGCGTTTACAAGCTTTCGAAACAACAACAAAAAAGGATACTTACTGGTGAACCGTCTTGTGGTGAGCGACGAGGGGCGAGTCGGTGTAAAGAAAGCAATCGTTCGTTCTGTCGCTGGCGGTAAGCACTTACAACCACTTTCGATGGATACTTCCCCCCTAATGTGTCTCATACATACATGTCAGAAGACCTCCGCGCACACTCTCGCGATATCCGACATCCGCACACGGTCAGTGCGTGTCATCTCCCTTACAAACCGTTCGGATTGTCACGCCTGAGCTGCGCCGGACCATGCCGAGGTTTCCTCCCTTACGAACGATGTACACGCGGGTATAGAAGCTGCACGTGTTCACTTTCCGAAGGAAGGCGACGAGGAAAGTCGGTCAGGGGGGGCGCTCGTACTGAAAGGAAGTCAGATGACATTTCCTGCGCATCACAAGCCGACGGACCAGCTCGACGGCTTCTGCCCGTTATCAGGCCGATGATAACGCTCGATGGGCAACGACAATTAAATAATTATTCCTTAAAATCTACTGCTTGATTGATGGAAACCGACTGTTTATCGGTGTACGTATTTTAAAAAAACACGAAGAAGCCCAGTTAATTTACGTATTACCTTGTTTCGTTTTCGCATCTAAAAATTTTACAAAAACAATTTTTAAAAACGAATAAATAAATCAAAATAAATGAAACTGGTGACACGAATTATTAAATAATTTTTCTGTAAAAAATTAACACAAAATTTAAACCAACAACGGACGAGAATTAATCATTTAGGTTTCTCCCAACCGTGACAGACGGATTTGGAGGAGAGAATTTAAGATCTGAAACCCAAACGCTTCTCTTTCCTAACTGTAGGCGACAATTCAATTCTGTCTATTAGACTAAGTACTTGGGATATTGGTTTATTTGTGAACATACTCCAGCTAAGTGAATAGCCAGATGTAGCTTTTATCTTGGTAATCCATCGCCTTAAAATATGAGTAATAAATATGGGCGAAAATCTCATTTTCCGTTTTGAAGGCATTGCCCTTGCTGCGTTTATTGAGCTTTATCTGGATTTCAATCGAGTATAGGGGAACGAAGATATAGTTTGAAATATTTCGTTTGTTTACCGTTTTTGTAACTGTTATATATTCGCTAATTAAATTATATATAGTGTGTGTACCCGTGTATATATGCTCTTTGCTTCCGCTGCATAATATGCAAAGTATTCAAGGATGATAGAGTAGACAAAAATATGGTTACTAAAAGATTATGCACTAAAAAGCATATTCTGTGATATCTCTATACGACTATTTACGGTCGCTGTAGCCATTAAAGGTGTCGTATGATCCTCGAATTCTTTCTCTTCCCCCCCCCCGACTTCAAGACTCCAAGTCTTGCATGTGGGCTCATGTTTCTGGGTAGAGTGCAACCGAAAGAATCTCGTCATTTGCCAGGCGATTCCAACGTTGCAAAAAACGATTGAGCATAAAACCTGTTACGAAGCGCATCTGGTGAGGTTGCCTGCCCATAGGTAGACTACTGACCAAAAGGTGGGTAGAAGAATGCGGCTGCTTAGCTTCGTATAACGCAATTTTGTCAGCCGACTTTGGCTGGGATTCAGGAAAACCAGGTCAGTTCAAGAAAAACCTGGTAGGGGTCGTGGCAGTAGACTGACCGACACGGTAACCGTTACATCAACCTATCCGGCTCTTGACAGGATCCATATCTCCGACCGGTCAGTACGAAACCGGCTACACTCCGATAATCCAAGCGCCGAACGTCTATACGGCCCTAACCCAGCACACTGTAGAGTAAGAATGGAGTAAGCTAAAATTCATCTGCACTGTACTTTGGCATACTGAAGCCAGATTCTCTTCTCTGATGAAGGTGAATTCAATCTCCGCCTTGCTAATAATCTTTACGTGTATGACGGAAAGCAAGCCAACATAAATAATGCTGGCTGTAAGGTATCAGAAAGCGAAAACATTTTGAGAGAGCTTCGTCACATGACTACAAAGGTAAACCGATTCCCTTTGATGAAACTACAGCGTTTTTGTGGGTGGGGTCGTTAGATCTGTTATTATACATTTGCACAAAATCACACTGATCGATTCACCATCATGGATAACAATGCAAGAACTCATCGTGCAAGAATAGTCGTAAACAACCTTCAGGACTGCAATAGCCAACGTCTTCCGCTGCCAGTTTTCCCCGACCTAAACCCTATCTATAGACATGTCTTTGATGTGGTTTTTAGCCCCTCAGTGGACAGCGGGCACTTGTTTCTGTAACAACACGCTACTAAAGGTCATGTGACTTTAAAATGTGTAGCTAGTAATTACCTCTTGCTATTGTGACGTCACTACATTTATTTGAGAATGTCCATATATCGCGCAAAAAAATATTTCATTGTGTCAAACTTTATGGCCAATTTTCGATAGTGTTCAAATGTTTTATCCAGAATAAATTCTTGCTTTTTATGTGACGATAACACTATTGTTTTTATCAGTGAATAATTAATTCACTGATTAGTAAAAGAAACTGTTACGAAGTAAATTACGAAAAAATTTACAATCTAAAATTTAAAAAAAAAAAAAAAAACTGTCAACGTCGAGCGAGAACTTAAATGGTTATTTGTTCGTGTAACGCATCTCGAATTATAGCAAACTACAGGTACGGTATATCGAAAAGGTTAAGAAGCAACGCTAGGTGACTACAGCCGTGGCCAAAAGTTTCGCATCACTCCAGAACTGTGCGATTTTTCTCCATACAGTGTGATAAACCCGCCTAATTTGCATAATAACGTCACGTTGACGTACCGCTCTGTAGTTTACCACGAGCTTAATGGAAAATTACCTAGATTGTGAAATGTGACCGTGTCGTGTCCGGCTGTTTGTAGATTGAAGACAGATTGTGTTATTGTTATATCTAGGGTCATGCAAAAATTCTGGCTGTGACTGCATATTACTCACAAATTTCGCAATATTTAGATAATATTTTGTGCTCTGAATTCTGTTTCTGGAGTTTACAACGTCTCTTTTATTAAAATAATTCGATGATATGTAATCTTATAAATTATAAAATATTGTATCGCATCAAAGCTATAAACTAGACCTGAAATTGTCAAAACTACTTTTATCGACTTATTACAGATCGATGTAACACTAACTAGTTCCTACTCGTTTGTGATAACTATTAAATGGAAATGAAAAATATATACCAATGCGTTTGAAAAGAAATTGAAAATGTCTGTCATCTCTGTGTTAATTCATATAGATTCAAATTAATTAAAATATCACTCCAGTCACGAAATTTCTTGTTCTCTACAGTTGATATTAGAAAACTTCTGGTTATTCTTTATATATCTAAAATGCTACAGCCAGTACGGTTCTAGATCTAAGAAGATGGCAAGCAGCGGGTGGAAGAGGATTTTCCAATTCCATAGTCTTGTCCCTAAAACATTTCTGTATTTCTTTCATCAAAAGAAACGAAAATATTTATTTGAACTTTGACAAGCAATATTCGTTTTGTTTAGTTATACTTTCAATTTATTCTTGAACTGTTTCACTTTGATATTTACGAATCGAAAGCCTCTGATTGATATCTGTGGAATTGACATCGCCATCGGCTATAGGCACCACGGTGCTTTTGTTGCATTCTTAATGTCAGCATCTGAAATAAATGCTAAATATAATCATGCATATTCCTTTTGTCAGGCTTCAAACTATTTCTACTGTAAGCTTATCCAGAATACGGTTGACAAACTTCTAAGCACTGCAGGTGTTTCTCTCTCTCTCTCTCTCTCTCTCTATATATATATATATATATAATATATATATATATATATATTTATCGTTTGTGTCTGAATAATTAAAACCTCAAATTAGATACTTTTATTTAAACTGTTCACTGTAAAACAAGGATTCCGATCATTAATTTTATAAGAACGAAGAACGTGTGTAAATAGCGTCTGTGATTAGTTTTTTTACACGACAAACCGTAATAAATTATCGTGGGGAGGAGGTAGATTAATGAACACATGTATTATTGTTAAATGTAATGCGATTCTTCCAACGTAGTTTCTCTGCATAATTAATGACTGTGAGATCAGTGCCCCGTGTTTCTGTTATGAAAATAGTGTAGAAATCAGTTCACTGCGTGATGCATTCGGATTATATATTTTAGGTATTAATTTACATGGAGAACATTAATGTTTTGTTTTTTAACTTTTTTAATGAATTTCATATATTGAACTATATATCAACCTCTCTGTAACATGCATTTATTTATTTGTTGAATAAATAGTTATATCGAAAATGGTTTAAAAATAGTGGTAATTCTGAATAAAATGTGGACTTTATATAACATTTTAACCTTCGGTATACCGCTTCTCTCTCTCTCTCTCTCTCTCTCTCTCTTGTACTGACATCATGTCTCTCTACTTACGTCATCTGTCTCTCTACTGCACTGACATCATGTCTCTCTACTGACGTCATCTCTCTCTCTATTGTACTGACGTCATCTCTCTCTCTCTACTGTACTGAAATCATGTCTCATACTGACGTCATCTCTCTCTCTATTGTACTGACGTCATCTCTCTCTCTACTGCACTGACATCATGTCTCTCTACTGACGTCATCTCTCTCTCACTCTCTACTGTACTGAAATCATGTCTCTCTACTGACGTCATCTCTCTCTCTATTGTACTGACGTCATCTCTCTCTCTACTGCACTGACATCATGTCTCTCTACTGACGTCATCTCTCTCTCACTCTCTACTGTACTGAAATCATGTCTCTCTACTGACGTCATCTCTCTCTCTATTGTACTGACGTCATCTCTCTCTCTACTGCACTGACATCATGTCTCTCTACTGACGTCATCTCTCTCTCTCTCTACTGTACTGACATGTCTCTCTCTCTACTGCACTGACATCATGTCTCTCTACTGACGTCATCTCTCTCTCTCTATTGTACTGACATCATGTCTCTCTACTGACGTCATCTCTCTCTCTATTGTACTGACGTCATGTCTCTCTACTGATGTCATCTCTCTCTCTCTCTCTCCTCCTCTCTCTCTCTCTCTCTCTCTCTCTCTCTCTCTCTCTCTCTCTCTCTCTCTCCATACCTAGAACACTTCAGTTCCATCGATATAGCAAAATTCTTCTGTTGAAAAATGAAACATTAACAAAGCAAAATTTCAGCTGAACAACAGAGAAATCGCTATCTCTGCTGCTATAAAAATAATAAACTAAAAGAAGTATTGTATCGCATCTTTGCTTGACGCCCCCTGACCAATGCTCAAGGAAGGGCGACTACTGGCCCGACTTACAAAAGCTGCCTCTGGTCCGTAGCGTCTACAGGAAGTAGTAAAGAACATTAACTTCATTAAAAAGGAAACGCCTTTATATGTGTGTAAGTGTTAAAATACCCGTGGCCGGAAGTTTATTAAAGTGAAGAATATGCAATCGTTTTCGTTTATTTATGTTTAGATTAAACCACTTTTTAGTTTTGTTTTTGTTTTTTTAATCTTTTACCGTGGAGAACCCAGAAGGTTACCCGAAGCAATCTGTCTGGTAGGTCGGCCTCGCCATTACTGGCCGCTAAAATGGCGACAACAGAAGCAAAAGCAACGGTAACACGGAACGTAGCTAGCTAGTCACGTGGCCGTCTACGTGCGTGTACGCAGATTACTTTGCGAGGAAACCAGTAGGAGTCACGGAGCCCGTGTTTATGTTGCTGCTCCTCCTATCCGCTGATTGCTCCCCTACAGGCACCCCGGCGTTTTCCATCCCGGCTGGCGAATGCCCAGAAAATTAGCGATCAGACGACGAGCCGAGTTTGGCTCTGTTACGGGCAGACACAAAGTAATATCTTTCACGACGAAAGTCTTATCAGTAATCAGGCGAGAAAGCCACCTTTCAGAATGTTTTCCCTGTTGGGTTAGGGTTAAACCTTACGGATAGAGAAGTCTGGTTAATAACACGATAACTTCCCTTACAGATCAAACTACTTGATACGTGCGGGCAGTGTTTATGGTCGTTACTGTATTGCGTACGTTACTAGACCCGTGTAAGCTGTGTGCAGGTGAGAGGGCTGGTCGATCAGAGGTTCTGGGGTGATCCACGAAACGGCATCGTCTCCGTCTCTCTCTCTCTCTCCCGAGCCACTGATGTTCGTAGTAAGGACAACGAGGCAGCAGAGACCCGTCACTGTCAAGAAGAGCAGTGTTCATTAGCGTGGGGTGGGGGGGGCGCTTCCGGATCGAGCCAGCGGTCTGTCAAACGACACACGCGATACGGGTGGGCTGCGTTTACCCGCCTGGCATTTTTTCATAATTAAAAGAGCGCGATCTTTTGGGAGAACGAATCTCTTTTTAATACGGACGGGAATGACGCCACTCGCGGTACTTTCAGTTCAGCAGCACGCGGGACGGAAAGGGGAAGACAGATAATCTGGGAGTACAAAACAACAGATCAATTACCGCCCGGGCGAGCGGGAGGCGAGTCGTGATTACAGAACATTCCCCCGTGCGGGCCGGACTAATTAAGCCTCACCGCGATCCCGGGTTGCAGACAGATAACGCGCTGGCAGTTAAACCGGTTGGTGAGAATCACGCGGTGCGGGGGGGACCTGCAGGCGCCCTACGCCGATTTATACCGGTCCGTGAGCAGTCCTGCCGCTTCAAAGACGAGCGTGGCAAAGCTCGGTCCTAATAATTGCCTACAAGATCGCAAGGGCCACGCGGACGTTCTGACAGGCGCCGCCGCTCCATCGGCCAGACACGTAAAGGGATCATCTGAACGACCTCGCTAAACAGAGCCATCAACGGCGCCTCCCCATTAAAATCGGGGATGTGTCGGCGCAGAACGTGGGAAGATCCGCAGTATTAGATCTTGGTGCATGTTGATTGCAAGAGCCTCGTTTTGCTGTATTCAACAGTTTGAAAGGTTCACGCCCTGCGCATTCGTTTTATATACGTGTCTAGCTATATACCTAATCAAGTACGGTTTAACGAAATCATGAAAGACACCACTGGAGGCTTTTAATAATAATAATAATAATAATAATAATAATAAACTCTCAATTAACCTACACATTCAAATTTGTAATGAAATGCCATTTAATCAATTATCCTTACAATCGTATAAGATGTAGTATGAAATATGTCCTTTTCTCTTAATAAGTTTCGTCATGGAGTCCACCAAATTGTCACATATATACTTTTGATTTCAGAGTTGACGGACCTGATTGACAGCTCAAACCATTGTTTTCTTTGTAGTACAGTCTAATTTTCTCAGCCTCACTTTGCAGATTGCCCACAGATTCTCTATTGAGTTGAGATCGACGGGAGTTTGCAGGCCGATCTAGACAGTCCAAGTTGTTTTGTCTGAAAGCTCCTTAACAGTTCCTGATGCGTGGCTAAAGTGCCAGATCTTGCTGAAAATACACCGCTACCGTCCGGGGAGAGCGTGGTCGGTTCAGCAATTGCTTTTCTCTCCAGGATCAGAAGGTATTCGGTCTTCATCGCGTCTTCAACTAACACGAGCAGAGTTGTTCCCTGGTGAGAGAACTATCCCTAAAACATCTGTTCTGAGCCTCTCACTCACTGATTGATAAGAACAGCAGAGGGTGTTTACGCCGCTGGCCGAACGAACAAGCTGATCTTGTTGACCTTGTATCTGATAATGACTTTCGTTAAAAGCCGGCACTTCCCTCCAACTTTTCTCTCTCCTGGACTTGTTACCCATGCCAGCTGCTTTCTTCCCTTTCTGGTGGCTAGAACCTGAATTTTCTTAGGCTCTCTTGGCTTTGACTCATTCGCCGCTCAGTCGATGAGGCTGCGTGAATGCCAGCATCGTACAATTTGGTTCCCAGCCAGCGTGTCAATGGTCTTCTGAGAGTCCATTTTGATTTTTCACTTTTGTCCACATCTCACTTTTTCTTTTGGAGCCACTGGAACAATCTGGAGATTTGTACAAATCAACTTATTCGCGGTGCCTAAACTGACTCTGCATTTCTGGCTATAGCTCTCTGAGACATTCGCCTGACCCCAGTTTTGCTTCCTTGGTGAGGAGGAAACACGTTTAAAAGAAACAGTAAAGAGTTGTCGAAAGTCAAGAGCTCGTGGCCCGGCTAATTTATGGTGAAATTTCTAAAAGGTTGACGCAATCGTACTATAATACCATTTCATTCATACGTAAGGGGTAAAAAGACTGTACAGAAAAAGTAAAACAAAAATGGGTTGTTCACATTATTTTGCACAAGGTTGTACATGCATTCATATACTTTATATATAGTAAAGCAAGTCAGCAATAGTATACCCAAATAGATGATACAGCTACACGGAAATCGTTTGTGTGGTTGTGTGGAGAGTTAATGTAGCACGTTCGATCATCATCGATGTGTCTGTTTTCGGCATCGATGCTTTGTTTACAGCTGTGTTCAGTGGCTAGCCAGTGGTGGGATCTAATCGAGTCGGGCACCACCCCATCAGGGTAGTTCTTAAAAAAGGGGTATCGTCTATAGTTTCCAGCGCCAAGAGCAATCCCTACTGCCAACTCCGAGTGACGTTCCGGATCCCCCGAACCGAAGAAATGCTGTACTGGGTCCTCAAAGAAACAGGACGGCCACGGTTTATTACTGAAACTCTTTTACTATTTACTAAGGATCTGATTCTGACGAAGTCCAGTATACATTTAATAAAGTTTTTACCGAAAGTCCTGTAGCTGCTAAAACCTTTTCTGTCGCAATCATGTAAATATCAATGCGAATTTTACTATCAGGTGACAGGTGTCTCCCCACACGATAATTTTTTTTTATATAAGGACGTGGATTGCCATAGAATCCGTGTTCCGTTTGTACTGTAAGTTTATTTACATGTCGAAACTGTACACCTAGCCAAATTTTCCCCTTCCTTTATGACCCCAAAGCTGATATTTTATTCATTATTTCGTCTAGTATTCAGTGTCATTTGACTGCAGAGTAATTAGCCCAGAAGTTTGCGCAGGGCATATTGAAGAAACATTAAAATGGATACGACTCGTCCAAACAAGTCGGAGCTGATGAGATGGAGTAACGTTTTATTTCGAATCAAAATCAATTGAAGTCACTGGCGACGACAGAAAGAAAGGGGGGCGGGGTTAGCTCATTATAGTGGAAGGGAAGCTGCTGTAATAATCAGAGGTTTATTGTCGAGCTATCGTAGGCCTCGGTCGGCCAGAAGGACAACAGGAATGCATGCGAGTTATAATCAATAACAATAAACGTTATTATTAACATCTAAGGCTGGGCACTAAGAGCCAAGAAGCAAAAACCATCGAAGGCCAAGGAAGCATAAATTATTATTTTCTTTAAGTTTCCAATAGCATTATTCCCATTAAAAGCTATTTTTTCGCAGTTTCTCCCGAATACTCGAAGACAGCGGCCAACATTCGGTGTAGGCAGCAACGCATCGCCGCCCGTGGGGTCTGGCGACGACTTACCTATCACTCGTGTACGACGTCACGTTGCCAGAATATTTTACAGCCGACTCGTGTTGTGGGAATATGTGAATTCGTGGACGAACGTCCAAACAAAACCCCGAGCGTTCGATCGGACACCAGAACGGCGATGGCATTTGAGCTGGGTTTCCTTTGAACGTCTGTCTCCGGTATTTTACAAGGTTTATCACTTACCTACAGAACGCTAGAGAGTGGAGAAGTTTTAAAAAAAAAGAAAAGAAAAGATATCGTAGTTTATTTAATTAATTAGTTTTTTTCTGCAAAGGATATTCTTTAGAAAAATAGAAAATCTAACTGGCTCTCGCGAGTTGTGGCTTATAGATTTAGCTGAAGTTTTGATAGCTTGTTTGGTTCTTTTTTAAGACGTATTGGTAACCCAGCTAGCGGCTATTAGCGCCGGCTCGCTAAGTAATCTATAACGACTGGCATGAAGAAATAAAATTCACTTCACGGAGAAATCACGTGACATCGAGAAGTGGCAGAATGTCATCCAAATGCCGCTGAAAGAAGATGGTCTCCCGGTCCATTATTGCAGTCGTTGAAGAACTAATGGGCGAGTTCGTGTCAGGTGTTTCAATTCTGCTCGAAATATCAGTAGAAGAAATTCAGATCGAGAGAGACAAGTGTCTGACGTAAACGGACGTAAAAACGGGTTCTTTACAGCCACCGATCTATGCCTGCTAATTCCTTACGGAAAACAGAACGGTTTTTTTTTTTGGCACACGAGAAGTTAACGTTGTCACGAAAATTTAACCCTTTCTTAATAGTTACATAGTTACCCCACAAGACTATAGATTTATATTCATACCGGCACCAGGCTTTAATACTGACGATGGACGAAGAAAAAATATTCATCGCTACTTGCTTTTTGAGCCGAATGGTTATCAACAGGAAAGATTTAAAATATCTTCGCATGGCTTCAGGGTCTTGTTAATCGTTAATGCAGTCAATAAAGAATAGGTACAAATAGTTTCTCGCTCATTGCCATCAACGTGTTGTATATAGGACATAACCATTTAGCACCGATCATATTTTAACCCTTATCATCTATATTTATTTAAAAATATGCGTGGGTTCCTCAGCCCAAACGATGTTTAAAGTATTTTATGTACTGCAACGTTTTGGCTTTTGGTTTTAAAAGTTGAAACAGAGGCCCATCTCTCTCTCTCTCTCTCTCGCTCTCTCTCTCTCTCTCTCTCTCTCTCTCTCTTCTCTCTCTCTCTCTCGCTCTCTCCATCACTCTCTCTCACTCTCTCTCTCTCTCTCTCTCTCTCTCTCCTCTCTCTCTCTCTCTCCATCATCTCTCTCTCTCTCTCTCTCTCTCTCTCTCTCTCTCTCCGCTCTCTCTCTCTCTCACTCTCTCTCTCTCTATCCATCTCTCTCTCTCTCTCTATCCATCTTCTCTCTCTCTCTCTCCATCATCTCTCTCTCTCTCTCTCTCTCCATCTCTCTCTCTCTCTCCTCTCTCTTCTCTCTCTCTCTCTCTATCCATCTCTCTCTCTCTCTCTCTCTCCATCTCTCTCTCTCCATCATCATTCTCTCTCTCTCTCTCTTCTCTCTCTTCTCTCTCTCCTCTCTCTCTCTCTCTCTCTCTCTCTCTCCTCTCTCTCTCTCTCTCTCTCTCTCTCTCTTTCTCCATCTTTGACTGCTTTTCTTTGTGTCTCTACTTGTTGGATTTTTTACTTTCTGCATATTTGCCTCTATAACTTTCCCTATCTTCCTGTGTCTGTCTCGAAAACTAAGGTTAGAAATGGACCCGTGCAAACTCTACTTTCCCCCAGCATATTTTTGGTCACCTACTTGCAAAAATGCTGTGGTGCCAGTGGGTAATAGAAATGTAAAAATAAAAACACTTTAATGACAAAAGTAGCATCAAAACTACCTTCCCCTAATCAACAGCAATTTAAACCTAGCAGTAAATATGTTAAACATAGAACACTAATAAAAAGTGATTTCAGAAAGTTGGAAAGCATGGAACAGTATCAATACAGATTTAAATGAAGGAATATTTTCAAACTAATTACTACCTAAAATAGCAAACTAGAAAAGGATAACATTGCTACAGGTTTTAAACTTTTTATTCTATTTTCTAGCTTTTAAATAATTTCTAAAAATTAGTGAAAATAGATCATAATTAAATCCTATTATATTGCAAACAAAAACAGATTTTATAACTGTTTCGGGCTTGAAAGATTTGTGTTTATAAACGTGCCAGACCGACGATTCAATATTAAAAAAAAAGAATTTCTGCTTTCATTCTGAAATATACATAAAGATGTGTATGATCATATATTCGTATGCATGAGTATTTTGTAGCAAACGTGTTGGTTAATTACATTTTTCAAAAAGAAACTATAAATGACCTAAGCATAAACCTAGTATATATATACAGATCGAGACTCTTGAGACACCACTTTGATTTTAAATTTCGTATGCTTATACTTAAGAGCTGGAAAGTTTTACAGGAGATTCATCAGAGTTGGCACGGTGACAGTAGTACATGGCTGCCCAAAGTTTGTGTACGTCACCTAACTACCATCCATATTTGGTATTTGAGTGTACTTTAAAAATATTTTTGATTTGCTTTATAGATGGTTAAAAAGTGATATTTATTCTTTCTAAACAAGCTGCCAGGCAAGACGAAGAGAGCTGCATTTTTTTTTTAAGTCCATAACGTTATTTTAAAATGCATTATTCACAATTCTGGATAGTTATGGTAGCATTTTGCTTAGCAAATTAGAAAATTAGATTTCAGTATTGAGACACGTTATATTCGGTATTTGATTACTTAAATTGTTAAAGGGACATAAAAGGAGAGGAACGAAATAAAGAGACTCTGATTTACGACGATGCGGTTTAATTAAAGCTGGCCGGCAACACTGCGTGATGTCTGTTATTCAAATCTAATCCACGGCGTGAAAATTTGTAGCCTTAGTCGTCAGCTTGATCTCTTTTTCCCGAGATGTCTAAGTCACCTTTTGTTGTTGTTTTTTAAATCCCTTTGATATTTCAAAATTGTACAGTTTTTTCTGCAAATCGAGATGCGTTATGCAAATGAACCAGAAATCGTGTGACTTCTCGCTAGGCTTCGATGGTTTTAAAGGAATGGTAATTTTAAAGGTTTAACTTCATTGACAGCTTTTTTTGTTGTGGTGGTGTCCAATTAGCGAAGTTCCTCGACAAGCCGTTGCTATGGGCAAAGCCAGGGTAATCGATATTTTAAAGCGAAAATCTCTTTTAGAAAAATTCTGCAAAATTACTGACTCACCGAGAGCTGGGCATTTAAAGACTTCTTTCGTAGAATTTTGTGTTTCTAGCAAAACTAAACGGACGAGCGAACGGTCTTGGCATCGAATACTGCACCGGGGGAAGGGACTGTTATTATAGGGTCCTGGAAGGACAATCCTAGATCAGCTGATCTCGCCACGGATCCCGGTCAAACGTAACACAGAAATCCTGCACGATCGAGCTGACGGTAAAACTATCTGCAGTTTTAAAGATGGCGTAGCAAACGAATTTTCTGGTTGATCTTCGAAGTAGCAAGAGGGTGATTAATCTAACAGGTGGTATCATGCTGCTCGGTCACGCCTAAAATCGGAACTAATCCGTGGGCAATCACAACACCTGTGTAGAATTAAAAAGTGTCAGGTAATAGCTGAGACGTGGGGAGACAAATAGATGTCGCCCTGTATTACTAATAGAATAGATGCACAGGTAAAAGGCTACCATAGATATCAGCCACGATAACTTTGTCACCTTGTAATAACAAAACTGGGCTGTGCGCGGTAAATACGAGTGAAGAACTGAAGTGATTCGATAAATATGTAATTTCCAAACGCTTTTACATTTTATTGGTGTATAGATATCATTAGGGAAAATTACAGAAAACCTCATTTCAAAATTGTAAGGTAACTATTATATATATACATTTGGTAATTAGTTTAAAATTTAAGAATATTTGTCTTGTTTTTTTATGTTACTGGAATACATCCTCTAATCTACGTGTATATACGTTTTCTGATGTACCATTTTGCCGTCTTTAGGTTAGTGTCTAATAGGTCATGTGATATTTATATTGATTTCTTTGAATATTATTCAGGCTAAACAGTGGTGCAAACTAAGTGCACATTCGATATTATATACACGGGAAATCTGCAGTATTATTGCGATTATGAGAAACGTGTGAATCCTTTGTTTGAATCCGAGGTTAGTGGCAACTGGCGAGAGGTTCAGCCTTTTCCATTCTGGTATTGTATATTAGAATGTAGGTGTCGCGAAAGTCACCAGCATAGGAAGGTTTCATTCGCAGATCAAAAACATTAAAGGGATAGTTCAAGGGCTAAGGCGAGTGAGCATCTAGCCGACATAAGCGCACATGGTAATCCGGGCAATCTGGCTGGCAGCGCGAGCTCGGTGCGACAAGGTGCCCGCCAGCCACGGTTCACTGTACGGCAGCTAAAGTCTTATCCGACCGTAGAACAACTGCTGTGAGTGATAACGAAAGAGCTTCTGAACTTGAAGACGCTTGGCAGGAAAGAGATCACTCAAGACGGCATACACCGCTTATCGCCTCCACCAACCATTAAAAGCAAGAGTGTGTCCCAGATGAATGCGCACTGATCGACGAATGTGTGACGTCCTGCCCTCTGTACCCAAAGTCCCTCTATTGTCGATGAGTGGGTTTAGTTCTAAAATGAGTTTTCCCAGGTTCCACAAAGTCCCAGCATATTTCAATCTCCTTGGCTGTCTCGCTCCCCACGGTTGGCGTAAAGTAACATGATGAGTGGCGCATTTTGAAAATATTGTGTATGTACTCTTTTCGCCAGAAAGTGCTGAAATGCAAAAGAATCAAAGCTGAAATAGCTTAGTTACTGAGCCATTTGCGAAGTAGTAGCAAGCAATAAAAGTATTTAATGGCCATTCAAACATTGTACCTCACAGAATTACTGTCAGTGCGTGTAACGATTTGAACTTTGAGCGAGAAAAGCCACTTGACATATTTTGTCAGATTAATCAGCATCGAGATGCAAACGTAGAGAAACATAAAAACATTTTAAAGTCAATCATTAGCACCGTAACTTCGTGCTGACGCCAATAATTAGCTCTGACAGGGCACGGAGACCATAAAGACATGATTGAATTTATCTGAAAGAAAAGATAATGATAGCAACTTTAAAGTAGCATTAAGATTTTGTATGGCAGCTAAAGATACTCTTACAACAGCATCTGATGACTGCTTCAGCAGCCCTGACGTACATCAACTGGCATACACAGAATATTTAAAATTCGTCACTAAAGACCTGGTTAAATAAATTAGAAAGAGCAAAGTTCACAGTATCTCGGAAGATAAGAATACAGACTGTTCATCCAAGGATATTAGTAGTCGCAGCAGCTCTGAAAACCATTGCAGAGAGTGGAGAACATACGAAAAACGACAGGGAAATTTTCCACCATTTGCTGCGGACATTTTGTGCTTCTGCGCCTCTCAAAACAGCTGCAGTCTCGCTCTGCTGAACTCCTGGGAAGTTGTCGAGTCAGTCGGGGATATGAACGGCGTTTCTTGGACTTTTGCAGCGCCGTCTAAAGGTGAATTCTGGTGGTTTCCGAGAAGGCGAAGAAGTTGCTGAAGTATATGAGTCTGACACCAAGGTTCCAAGACTCAATGGACGACAAAAGACTAATTACGAAGAATAACTCTACATCTATCCCATTTCATTACGCTGATTGCCGAAGCAAAAACATGGGGCGAAGATGGCGCCACTGGCACGGCCAAGAAGGGACGTCTAAACATCGTCAGCTGTCTCAGAGAATCGACGTCTTTTGGCGTTTTCCCTGTCACCGCCTCTACTGTTGAGAACTTTAGCTCCCTGCGATATGGCTGAAACCTTCCATACTCGTTGACTCTCAACTCAGTTCACCTAAGTCATACGCGATCAATAACCTTGCACTTTGCAAAGCATTCAGATTAAGGATGTACACTAATTTTAACAACAAATTTTTTCTAGCTCTTCATTTCTAATCGATGTTAGAATAGAATCCTTCGTTTTATTTTATTCTGGTAAAGTGGCATGGCGTCTCCGGTGGTCCTTCAGTATTCTTCAGGAACGCTTGTAATCGTAGTTTCAATTTTAAATACATACTTTTACAGGAAAAGCAAGCAAACAGGAAGATTGTGTGACTGTGATGCGCCAAACATCAAGAAAAAAAAACAATCTATCCCTTAGCCAAATTAGCCTACGATTTTGTTTCTACATGTTAATGAAGAAATTACGTAACAGTTTCTGTGCGTAAGACAGCCATGGGATTTTATGTAGCTGTCACATCATCTGCACATGGCTTAAATGAGGTCTGATTAGCTCATCTGTTAGTTACTGACGAAAAGGAAGGACTTGTAATATCACCCAGATACCTCTTACCAGTCAAAGGGCTTTCGGCAACGACGGGAGTTATTCTGTCGTCGGTCATGATGTCTCTCCACACTGTTACACTGCCTCCGCCATAATAATGTTTGTGCTGCAAAACAGGTGCGCTGTAAATGTTACCTTCCGTCAAAGAAATTCAAATTGTAAAGAATTTCGTATAAAATACCATTTTCTGTCGTTGATTATTTTTCCGGCGTTTTAAACCTTGATCAAGCTAATCGACTGTTGCTATATCTATCGATCAAAGGGAGATCAACATATTGACGTTTAGCACATAATTCCGCAGGAAGAAGACGGTTTCTGATACTTTTCCGAACACCTGAGTTTCTGTGACTACCAGGAAATGCTGTTGGATTTGAGTACTAATGGTTTCCCTTTTCCACAAGATTGTCCTGGAGACCATCTGTGACAACCTCAGCCGGGCCTGTAGTTGACGTCAGCGGTAGCCTGTATACGGTCAGTTGAAGGTAGGTAGACTGTGCAACATTACAATCTGCAGCAACGACCATCTGTTCTAAAGTCGTTACGCAAACGACCTACTGCGAAAACACGCTGATCACGTGACGTTTCTGCGGTCTACCTGCTCGGCTGAATGTTGGTTTTGTCTTCCTGGTCACTAACTTTTCAGTATATCGCCTTGAAAGTGCTCCCACCCAATTCTCCTTACAAGTAGTTCGATGCTCAACTGACAGTTTTCGGACACTTTTTTTAACTCTCAGGTCTGAAGATCAAAAAGGCCGAATCATTAATTTTTTATAAGTCTCCCGTTATTTTAAAACGGATTTATAGTATCCATCGTCTCATCTTGTTTCAATATAAACCCATCACCTATCAAACACAGCTCCTAGAGAATTGCACAGCGTTGTAGAATATCATATTTCAACTGTTGTAAGAATGGAATCAGTTTTCATCAAGTTACCAGCCCAATAACTAGAAGAGCAGCTCCACACTTTCAAAATTTCACTAATTTCATAGAACACGATGCTCATATTTTTTTTACCTTTCTTCTACCATACGACCCCTCCTCCGCACAATTTCTCGTTGGAAGTAACCAGTTTATTGAAGAGCAGTGACTGAGTGGCTGTCTTGTTTCATATTCAATACAGGGTCAGATGAATGAGCTAAGTTACCTAAGTTATTAGGAAGAAACGATTGCGGGTGAAAAGTATCATCTCTTTGGTATAAACCGAATCTAACATTTAAAAAAAAACTCATAATTAAGCAGAGATCTTGACACGATAATAAAGTCATAACTAGTGTCTTATGTGTTTCGATACATGGTTCATCGAAGTTTTAATCTCCTTCTGATTGAGATTTTATTAATGGTTAGTTGGTGGGGAAAAGCCGTCTACAAACTGTGCATTTCAGTTGATAACTGCGGTTTACTTAACTTTCGCAGTTTGATCAAAATATGATAAATGGTTCCAAGATGGCGAGTATTTTAACAGAATTAAACTACGATCAGTTTTGAAGAGTCGTGCAAATCACTTAGTTTAAATTAGTTTAGGAAATAAAAGAACACGATTATGCTTATATGAGATTCTCAGGGTAGTTTTACAAGATGTATGTCTTTTAATGTTCAAAAAGTCTGTTAATACTTCGATAGCACATGCACAATTATATTGTAAAGTATATATATATATAGGTGCATCTCAAAAAATTAGAATATTGTGGAAGAGTTCATTTTTTCCGTAATTTAATTCAAACAGTGAAACTTTCACATATTCTAGATTTATTACACATAAAGTGAAACATTTCAAGCCTTTTTTGTTTTAATTTTGATGATTACGGCTTACAGTTCATGAAAATCAAAAATCCACTATCTCAAAATACTAGAATATTTCATAAGATCAATTTTTTAAAAAAAGGATTTATAATATAGAAATGTCGAATTTCTGAAAAGTATGTTCGTTTATGCACTCAATACTTGGTCAGGGCTCCTTTTGCACGAATCACTGCATCAATGCGGCGTGGTATGGAGGCGATCAGCCTGTGGCACTATTGAGGTGTTATGGAAGCCCAGGTCGCTTTGATAGCGGCCTTCAGCTTGTCTGTATTGTTGGGTCTGGTGTCTCTCATCTTCCTCTTGACAATACTCCATAGATTCTCTATGGGGTGAGGTCAGGCGAGTTGGCTGGCTAATCAAGCACAGTAATACCATGGTCAGCAAACCACTTACTAGTAGTTTTGGCACTGAGGGCAGGTGCCAAGTCCTGCTGGAAAAGGAAATCAGCATCTCCATAAAGCTTGTCAGCAGACGGAAGCATGAAGTGCTCTAAAATCTCCTGGTAGACGGCTGCGTTGACTTTGGACTTGATAAAACACAGCGGACCAACACCAGCAGATAACATGGCACCCTAAATCATCACTGACTGTGGGAACTTCACATTAGAATTCAAACAACTTGGATTCTGTGCCTCTCCACTCTTTCTCCCGACAGTGGGACTTTGATTTCTAAATGAAATGCAAAATTTACTTTCATTTGAAAAGAGGACTTTGGATCACTGAGCAACGGTCCAGTTCTTTTTCTCCTTAGCCCAGGTAAGACGCTTCTGACGTTCTCTCTGGTTCAGGAATGGCTTGACACTAGGAATGCGACACTTGTAGCCCATTTCCTGGACACAATGCAGTGACTCCAGCCTCAGTCCACTCCTTGTGAAGCTCCCCCAAGTTCTTGAATCGGCTTTGCTTGACAATTCTCTCAAGACTGCGGTCATCCCTCTCGCTTGTGCCCCTTTTTCCTTCCAGTCAACTTTCCATGAATATGCTTTGATGCAGCACCCTGCGAACAGCCAGCCCTTTCAGCAATGACCTTCTCTGGCTTACTCTCCTTGTGGAGGGTGTCAATGAGTGTCTTCTGGACAACTGTCAAGTCAGCAGTCTTCCCCATGATTGTGGTTGTGTACTGAACCAGACAGAGATTCATGGTATTTATACTGCATAAATAGTGATTTACTCAAACTCGAAATGGAATATTCTAATATTTTGAGATACGTTTTTTCTATTTTTTTTAGCTGTAGGCTGTAATTATCAAAATTAAAATTAAAAAATGCTTGAAACATCTTAGTTTACATGTAATGAGTCTAGAATATATACAACGTTCACTTTCTGAAATAAATGACAAAAAATACTGAACTCTTCCACATTCTAATTTTTTGAGACGCACCTGTATATATATATATTTATATAATTGACTGTTTTTGTTAGTCTTATAATGTTCTGTGACTTGACAGAATATTATATAAAATATCTCAAAGCTGACAAAAGAATTTTTATTTAATTGAAGACATTAAAAGTAAAGTTTAAAGACTTTTATGGCCTCTCCTCCTTACGATGTTTCTACTTTACGTATATAATGGGTTCGGATCAATAATCTCAATTATAAATAATTGCTCGCTTTTAACTGTTTGAGAGCTATAAACAGTAATTATTTACAAGCCAAAGCAACTTCAAATACAGAGTACAAAGACCATCCGATCCATAATATTAAGGTTTAAATGCATCTTGGAGGAAACGCATGAAAAGAATCTGCCATTATGACTGAAGCTCACAGTCGTGTATCGTTCTCACATAACGACGCACATGTAGATACAGAAATACGTCAAAACTTGGCGTACTGACTTATCCGTCTCCGTGCTCCCTGCTCCAGAGGTTGTAGGCCAGGAGATGTAGTAACGATACAATACGGATGTATAAAAAAACGAACTAAATATCAGTATACATGTAACATTAGGTAAGGCCGATGATATCACAAAGAGGTGGAATATGTACTATACTGTAACATGTGACTTACGTCACTTCCTTTTCTTATGAAGCTATCAGTTTCTAAAACAAGTTGTTAGTAGAAAAATATATATTTATATAAAATATTTAGTCTAAATAAATGGATTTTAAATAAATTTAATATTAGTATTAACGATTACTAACAGCTTGCAGAAAAAGAAAACCTATTGAAGGTAATTCCGTGATTGGTTCCAGGTAAATATAAACAACCCGCACAAAGCAGAAATGGATAAAAACAGATGCAAGGGATGGATATATAATGGCTGCATCTACGTTCAAAACTGGAACCTAACATCAGCAAATTTTATCATGGGAGTTAATTTGAAGAAATAATATAAGAGTTTTCGGTTTGTGGTTTGTTTTTTTTAAATCTAGGAAATTTTTCGTCATTGCAGCAGCAGCAGAAGAAGCAACAACAATAATAATAGTTTTGCTCAAGTGCTCTGATAATTATTCGAGAATGGATGACAGATGCAGAGCCAGATAAAACCAAACAATTGTTAAAATACTGAAGTTTTAACAAATAAGTAGTTGATAGAAGACATTTCAATGGCCCTACAGTCTTATTGTACCTACTGAGAATTAATAATTTAAAGGAAGAATATTGAAAGAATGCTCATTTTGATCTGTATTAACGGGATACGGGTAGGATCAGTTTAAAGAAACAGTTTAATTTTAACGCTTTGAAAATCAGCAATAATGAGACAATTAGAACCGTCAGAGAAAACCATTCTATTCTTTTCCGAATGATTGACATTCGATTTTCCGTAGCATATTCTGGAGAGTGGATCGACTACCACATATTTTATTGCAAACGAATTCGCAAACGTTGTTGCCCGATATTTTGCAACCCACCAAGGGAATTAATCGCGAATGAACTGGTTAGATGGCTTGCGAGCCTTTTCAGTGAATCAGAAAAGCCATTAATGTCAATCTTTTGTTTTTAACCAGGGAAGTCCGCCACACGTGGTGCAAATTAATATAGTACGTTGCACCTAGCATATAGTAAAATCGATGCATCATGGTTATCACGCTGTATGGCTTGGCGTAATACTGTTTCGGTATTAATACCCTTGTAGCGTGTTAGACAGCGGTCTTTGATGGAAGGATGCTCTTTGACGGCTTCAAATATAATTTTAAAAGTTCGTTTACTTATTAGGACAAGTGCGCTAGGGAAATGTCAGGGTGGCTTTTTTGGAACAGCTCGCTAGCAACGGTCTTACATATAACGTTAAAAACTCAAAATAAAAATTTGTGGCGAGGGTTCGTCGAGAAATAACGAGCCAGTCTGGTAACCCGACTTCTTTCATTGAGAATACGACAAAAGAAAACAGCGTGGGAGAGCGGCTAAAATGGGTCTATTGGTGTCTCGAGTTTCGTCTGGTGTGAGAACTAGCCACTTCCTACCCGAATCTCAGAGGAAGCGACTACGAATATCAAGATTTCGGGAGATAAAAAAAGAAAGTGGTTATAATTATTGTCCGAAATGAATAATATAAAAAAACAACAACAATGCATCTAATTCTTTAACGAAGCCAATAGAATGATAGGAACAATTAACTAAACTTTAAAAACATCCAACTAAACAAAAATAACTTTATCTTTGATGATCAAAGTGTTTACGTGACATTAAATATCACTGAGTTATTCATGCGAGTCAATCCGGACAAAAGAAAGACGAGTTTTCATCTGGTACATTATAGGAGAATTTAATTTGTCCGTCCTTTGAAAATACTGTGCTGCTGTGGTATCTACATTTAAAAATACTAAACGTCCATACCATAAATATTATCTAAACATCATCAATTCATCTGGATATTTAAAAAAAAAACAGTGATAAAATTGAATATATAAAAAGGGTTAGTTGTTAAGAGGTCAGTTGGTACAGCATCAGTTCTTAATTAAATGTATACATGAAATCATAATTCACATCATACAGTTTCTAAGTATATGACGTCTACGTATAATGGCGTCAAGTATATGACGTCTACGTATAATGGCGTCAAGTATATGACGTCAAGTATATGACGTCTACGTATAATGGCGTCAAGTATATGACGTCAAGTATATGACGTCTACGTATAATGGCGTCAAGTATATGACGTCAAGTATATGACGTCTACGTATAATGGCGTCAAGTATATGACGTCAAGTATATGACGTCTACGTATAATGGCGTCAAGTATATGGCGTCAAGTATATGACGTCTACGTATAATGGCGTCAAGTATATGACGTCAAGTATATGACGTCTACGTATAATGGCGTCAAGTATATGACGTCAAGTATACGACGTCTACGTATAATGGCGTCAAGTATATGACGTCAAGTATAATGGTGTCAAGTATATGACGTCAAGTATATGACGTCTACTATAATGGCGTCAAGTATATGACGTCAAGTATATGACGTCAAGTATATGACGTCAAGTATATGACGTCTACGTATAATGGCGTCAAGTATAATGGCGTCAAGTATATGACGTTGATTATAGCTTATCTACAAGCAAGACGTTTAAATAGGAATTATTGGTCCTGTAGCAACTGACCTCTTAACACCTAATCCCGGCTTCCCCTACTAAACTAAGATACATTGTCTTATTTAGTGTACAAAACGTGTTTGGAGAAGTTTTAGACGTACCCTTCTTGGTTTAGTACTTAGTGGCACGTTCGTAGAATTTTACCGTCGCACATCGTCGTGGCTGCTCACGTCGCCTGAATGTGGACTTAAGTCTGGAGAACAGACCAGCTTCTTCTTCTCCTATTTCTAGTAATGACACTAACCGCATACGTAAAGTGAGGGGAGCTGTTCTTCAACTCGGAGTTGAACGACAGAATTTTCGTTCTGTTATAAATAGGCTCACCTCACCCACCGGTCCTCGGTCACACTACTACCCCACGAAAGATTTCCCGAAGCACCGCCATCGGCGAACGTCACCCATTCGCTTGGCCTTTTAATGACCAAATTATTAAATAAAAAAAATTCCCTTCAACCACATTTTGAATTGATATTGAAAAATGGCCAACATCTCATCCTTCTAATCGCATTGTTTATTAAGCGCGCTCACTATCCGCAGCTTCGCATCCACAAATTTCCCCCGAATTCCAAGAACCAGTGCGTTTTCTGTATTGCAATAAAATATTAATCGCGAATGATAAACTTTAATTTAATTTTGTTGTCAGTTAGCTGGTAAAGTGACCGGTCTTTACTTGTACACAGATGACGTCATAAATCTATTCGGGCGCCCACCATTTTTTTTTTCCTTTCTTTTTCTGGTGAGTTTTCAGAAACGAAGAAAACGGAAAAAGGGGGAAAAGTAATTACAAATGTCGCTAACGCGAAACGAGAATGTAATTACAGAAATATCGAGTTTTAACAATATATTAAAGGGCGTAAAGCCGCCCTGACGTTTCGGCGAGTTCATCAAAGGAAGTGGAATGCTAAAGTTATTAGAGGAATTTCAAGAGAGACGAAAAACGGAATATAAATTGATAAAATTAACGGCCCGTTAGGCTGAAATGTGCTAGTAATTATAACTTTTTTAAAGGGAAAATTACTTGGGTAGTAATAAAAATCTGGGGAAAAAAATCTGTTTTTTTTTTTTTTAAATTTTGGATGTATACTGGAATAAAAACAGCTGGGGGGGTTATATATGTTTGTGATTAAAATGAAATGTTAGGTTGTTGGGAGAGAGGATGATAAGCAAGACTGAGATAAGTTGCTTTAGCACAGCCACATTCGTTCTTGGTCGTCGCCGTGGAAGTTTATATTACAACTACTCCAGAGTAGCGGTGGGTACGGAAGACAACTAGTTAACCAGTAGCTGTTTTTATTTGGTGAGAAAACGACCCCCCCCCACACACGGGGTTTAAACTGTTGCGTCGTCTCAGATAGATCGCTTAGCGAAATGATTTCAGTTCACACTCAGACATAAGGTTCCCACGATGTGAGAGCCACATCATATAAATGTACTTTCATGTGAGGCTTCCGTAAAATTAGCTGCTACTCATTAAAAAAAAATGAGATCGTTACAACTTAGTTGTAGTTTGTAGACATCTTCAATTGAATCGTAACTGTGAGATGCGTAAACTTAGGTTTGAACAGCGCGTCGTGTAGGCAACAAGCTTCTGTGGTCTTTATGACTTCTCTTCGCCAACATATGCATGATACCACGTTGCTCAAGACAAACCCCCAGCATGTAGCCTCTTTCCAGCAACAGATATATATATATTCCGAATTAATCAGCGCACAAGCAAGTTCATCTTTTCGATTACTAACATAACTAAGACATCAGGATGGTTATCCTTTGCTTGCAGCGATAAGTCAGGTTTTAGATATGCATTTGCTCAATTTTGGTCAAAGCCCTTAAGGCTTCTTCTGCGAAATATTCGAACCTAAATTTTCAAATGAACTTAAAAATAGACTTACGTGATATACTGCCTGTCTATCCAAGACATCTTCGCAATAATTAGATACAAAATTTATCGCACATCTCACTTTTGTTGATGATGACAGCTATACCTACTATACAGTAAAGCCCAAAGTTGTGATATCCATAAATGTAATTTCATTCATCTAATAAATAATGGAAAATTACTTTCAAAATTAAAATTTTCTTTATTTGAGTTTTCAGCCAAACCTGTTGAATAAGGAAAATTTTGTTGATAACTTTGTTTGACCTCCCAATTTTCCGTTTGTATGCTTTACAGAAAAGTCAATAACAAATTTAACCCACTTAAGGCTGACGTCGTCGTAGAGGAGTTTCGACTAATTTGTCTTGTCCACTTAGTCTTCAACAAATTTTAGATTTTTTGAACGACGGTAGAGTTATGGCTGCGCCACAACTACAGCAACGCTCTCTGTGGCCGAATAGTTTCATCTACACAACTTTAAACTTGGTTGACAGCCAAGGCCTTTTAGAACCTAAGAATTTTTGTACAATAATATCAGTAGTCATGGCGTGTCATGGCCTCTCACCAGATTTGAAATATTCTCGTGTTTGTCCATAAGGTTACCTATTATCTTTAAATGACTGACTAGGCACACTACCTTATTTTTTTCTGATTGATATGTTTTTGGCAGTCTTTTTCGTGTACCCTGCGTTTTCAAACCTTCAAATAGCTTATTTTGAGACGGACATATTAGTACATTCACTCACGTTATCTCACAATCCTAGGGCCTAATCCCTTACCTCAAGATTTTTCTCTCTGCATTTACCAGACTTCACTCGATTTGAGCACCTTCGTTTGTACCTTTAGCACTTCCTTGCATCTCATTGAGATGTCCAAATGCTTGTTTTTTAGGTAACGTTTTCCTAACTTCCATCTGTATCTTTAACAGTAACCATCATGGATTTCTCCTCTGCACATAGATGGTGACATTCTCAAAGATCTGTTAATAACTCCATAGCGACAGAGAGATATAGATTACTTACAATTATGAATTATTGTGGTTATCAGTAAGGTGCAGCGTTAATTTTCAGGTTTTCACAGGAATAGGTCTTAGCTTATTTAGTACAAACCTACCCAAACCTCACATGGCTGGCCTGAATCTGTGCGATAGATTTAGTTCAAAGGTAAAACGGCAGGGCTTTGACTTTTAGCAAAAATCAATTTGACTTTACTTAGACAGATGAAAGTGAAAACACAAGATTAATTTAATACTCACAAACACAACCACTAATACATCGTCGATTAAGAAAGTCTTTCAAAAGAGATTATAGGCGAGTGCGTTTGAGATGTAGATCTATAGAAGAATTCCAAAGACTATTTGGAGAAGAAAAAAAAAAAGAAAAAAGCTGGAGTTTTTCTAAAGAACAGGTAAGAAACACAGCTTATTAATAACGTCGTGGTAAAGAAGGCGGAGATTACTCTTGATTATGTATCATTTAAAAACGCCATGTAAAGATGGATTTTATTCCGTCTCAGTAAAACATGATATTTATTTAACGGTTGCCAAAATATGCTTAAATGTGAAAAATTGTGATATAGCTGCAAATGAAAACAACAGATAATAATAATAATAATAATAATAATAATAATAATAATAATAATAATAATAATAATAATCATAATAATAATAATAATAATAATAATAATAATAATAATATAATAATAATAATAATAATAATTAATAATAATAATAATAATAATAATAATTCTGTCATTTAATTATAGAAATCCAAGAGAAAATCGAAAATTTATCTACAAAACACAATACATACAAAATCTGAAGCTAAATCTTCATACAATAATGGCCAAAATTGTTGCATCAATTAAAACAGTTTTCTTTCTGTTTAAATGCATTTCTATGTAATTGATACAATGTTTATGCGTATTCCCTGCTTACTGGTTGACCATTTATGAATGTCCTTTGTTAATGCACCATTTTTTTATCAGTGTATCCGTCTCTGTATTTCATATTCCTATAGTAGCATCTCCACAACAAATTACAACATGGATGGTTTTGTTTCAAAGACACAATAAATATCAAAACAGTGCCTACTTGTTTTCATTGTGTCAGAATGCAGTTAACCCCATCACACGCGCAATGATCACACAATTTTCTCTCAGATATACATTGATGAAGTAGCTTTTTCCCATCATCGAAAAACAGGGCACATGATTTCAAAGAGAAACGTAGCAAAGTTTTATTCTGGAATTGGGGTCAAGTCATCAATCGTTGAATCCTAAAGTGTAGTCAGTTTCCGGATACCAGCCCTATGGATTCATCTTCTGAGGAATCTGAAACGGGTACTGCAGTAATTTGGTAAATTGGATGATGATGCAGATCCATGTTACGGATGTTATCCACACGCAATGTTGTTTCGCTTTATTTTACTAATTATGGCACCGTTGGGTACTTACTTACATGTATGCCATACAGTTATTTTACACCGGACATAACTTCCTATTTATAGAGCTACACAAGATGATTAAAGTCCATCTCCAGATCAGACGGAATTTGTATGATATTTACGAACACAATAAAGTGGTAATTTTGCTCAGTGATACGTTTGTTTTTTTTCTTCTGAGAGTCGTCCACACGTGATAGTAGTGTAACATCTGTCTTCCTTCGTGACCTCTCTCGCTCTCTGTTATCTTTAGGGCAGATAAACACGGTCGATCTGTCTTTCCATTAAAACGAATATCATCATCCCTTGCGACTGAAGATGACCCTGTTCTCTCAATGACAGCTTGTGCACACATTTTTATAGTAGTGACAGCTTGCATCGAACCATCTCCAACCCCCCTACCCCTGTTCTCCGGTGGCGGGTATGCGAAGAGACGACTGGGAGAGGGTTGTGAATGCGAGGAGGCCATACTGGAACCGTTCATTGTTGGGTGAGAGAAGAAGTCGGACTTCCTGAAATAAAAGTCACTCTGCCAGCTGGTAAAGAAGCAAGAAATCACCGAAGAGAGGTACGACAAACTGAACCACACCCATCGGGGGATACTTGAACACGGGGCCTCGACCAGAGCAGTCCAGCAGTCTACCACCAAACCACAGCACCGTCATGACACAGCCTACCAGCGACAAACATCAGAATCACGAATTGCAGAAGAGAAAAAAAGTTTCTATGGACGCACTTATACCAACCGAAAATCGAGAACGTCCTGCCTACACTGTTAGTAGTCAATATCTGTAATTGACTTACTGAGAACTGATTACGCTTACATTAAAATTCTGTTATTAAGAACGATAATCAATAAGTCTGAGACCTTTTAAGTGTGCTGGATTACACTATGATTCCCAAATTTACAGGATAAGCGTGTCGGTAGAGTTGAGATAAGACAATATTTCGCAAGAAAATAATATCTAAAAACGCTTTACCCTTCGAACGAACATCAAGTATAAAGCAATTGAAAGGGGATACTTTTATTCTGTTAGTAACAGTGCACACTATGTTAATGATATTGTACCCATCACTTCAAAAGTCTATCATTTAGATTCGAAAATTCCAGTACCTGGTTAGTGGAATAATTGTCCTTGACTTTTTAATATTAGGCCTCCAGTTTCGAGTGTGCGCCAGGATATATGCAGCTGCGTGAAAAGCAAAAACTACTGGGTTCCATACGTAAACTACCTGCTCAAAATGGTAGGTGGTCCCTGATTCTGGAGACATAGCAAAGGAAACATTTTCCAAACAGTCTGATTTCTCGGTAAATGAAGCCCGGCGGGTCAAGATAGATGCCACGAGATCATTTTCAATAGTTTCAAGTCCCCAGATTGTTAAACTTTAATGACCAGAGGTTTTGGTCTTTTAAATCTTTGAGCAGCTTTTCAGATTGTTCCGTTCAACTGTAAAAGGCTCACCTTGCTTCGTCAGGCTTCCTCCTGTGATTTGATTCTATCCGTGGGAGATGCTGCTTCGATTTTCGCACCCAGCTGCTGCCTTTTGAGTCGTCTATGTCAGGTCAGGGTTAGGGGTAGGTTAGGGTTTGGGAAAATGCCTCTGTACGCTGGCGGACGAGCAAAACTTCCACAGCGGAAAGGGCAAAGCGTGTGATTCTGATAGGGCACAAATATAAATTAGGTTGTCCAGGCGGCTTGAGGTGAGCGATCACCTAAGTAACTGTAGGTGACCCTAACCCTGACAAGATTTCGGTGGGCCACGCAAAACCTGCTAGCGTGCTATAAGTTACTAGTGGTTCATCCTTGATTTTTTAAAGCAGAGTAAAGCGAGTCACGTTTGCGAGTCAAGTTTACTTCCTGCAACAACAAAAAAAGCACGAGATAGTTTCCGATTGTCTTGTGTGTGTGTGTGTTGTGTGTGTGTGTGTGTGTGTGTGTGTGTGTGTTGGTAGTAAGTATTCGCGCAGTTCGCGTTCTGAGTCCTTAAATAGATTTTCCAGAACCAGCAGCCGATGGAATAATGTTCTAGTAGATTACAAGCGTCGGTGGTTCCGTCTCTAGCGGGAGGTGGCAGCACCTCCCCTCATCCACGTGTATATACGCTTTCTGATGTACCATTTTGCCGTCTTTAGGTTAGTGTCTAATAGGTCACGTGATATTTATATTGATCTCTTTGAATATTATTCAGGCTAAACAGTGGTGCAAACTAAGTGCACATTCGATATTATATACACGGGAAATCTGCAGTATTATTGCGATTATGAGAAACGTGTGAATCCTTTGTTTGAATCCGAGGTTAGTGGCAACTGGCGAGAGGTTCAGCCTTTTCCATTCTGGTATTGTATATTAGAATGTAGGTGTCGCGAAAGTCACCAGCATAGGAAGGTTTCATTCGCAGATCAAAAAACATTAAAGGGATAGTTCAAGGGCTAAGGCGAGCGAGCGTCTAGCCGAGATAAGCGCACACGGTAATCCGGGCAATCTGGCTGGCAGCGCGAGCTCGGTGCGACTGAATGCAGATCAATAGTTCTGCAGTTTTCAAAAAAAAACGTAGATTAGACTTTGCACTTTGACTGTTCTTTTACCTTTGCAAAATTCTGCAAGCTTCTTTTTGGTACCTTAATTCGATGTTGTAATTATACGTGTTTAGACCCTTTTTTTTTACATTTTTCCTCTGGCCATGATGCAAGGCAACCAGAAGCAACCGCCAGAGAAGATATCCTGGTTTTGCCAGTTGTAGAGGGTCTGAGCTCGGGGGACGCGCTTTGCCAGAGACGCAAAGGTGTTTCACGAGAAAGATTTTGGGAATGAAGGAGCTCAGTCACCCTGAACGATTAGCGCAAATTAGACTTTTTTTTCTTTTGTCTGTACATCAAAACATCACATGGAAATCTAATCCAGGTGTTTACCATTTTTAAAATATGAGAAACCGCTAGGATAAGTCATTTTTCTCTTTTTGGATGCTCTTCAAGGGGCTTCAATTTTAAGCTGCGATCATTGCAGCAAAGTTAAACGACTGTAAGTGTTTTTTTTAGTGATGTAACACTCGAAAAGTGTCTCACAACATTTTATAATATATTGGACTGATATCTAAAACTACTATAACTTTATACAAGTTGAAAGACTTCTCGCTCATCTGTGATGTGATATAAATGGAGCTAATCGTTGTAAGTGTACACGAATAGCGGTTTATAAAATTACGTATTGTTGGAATGAACAAAATCGAATTATAAGAACAGAGATACCAATAATCCTTAGCGTTTTTATCTGTCTTCATTTAATTATATTCAGAATTCTACTAGTTTCTCTTGATAACTTTGCATTCCTTTTTATCAAAGCACAGTAAAGATTATCAGGGACGGCGATATAGAAAACATAATATATTTTACATTGCGAACTGTTTATGAAAGTCACAATTAATAATTTTATTTTTTTTTAATTTTAAAAACGGATTTAATCCAAAACCAATATATAAACAGAAAAACGAACTAATTTCGAAGTCTTTTTTTCCATCTAAGCGCGATCGATTAGACGGTTGGTGAGAACCATCTGCCGACTTCAGAGACCGATCGCAGTAATCTCGAAGATTTCCACATGTAGAGAAAGGCACGTGGTTAAATAGTTTGAAATTAAAAGTTGCTGCCATATTACTTAATGAAGTCGCCCTGAATCATCTGGACCATAACAAAGAAATGCACATTATTAAAATAATCACGTCCTGACTATCTGAGGTCGTTGATAAATATTTGGTTTGTTTAGTTTAGAAGTTACAAAGAGCCCACGTAACTAGCCCAAGGGCTCAAATAAAGAGATATATGTCCGCCATTACGATTACACCACTACTTACTATAGTAACTATTAAACGCTATTCGCTAAGGTTGTTCTACTCGTTAACAGTTCTATGAATAAATTAATATTTTCTGATGTACAGGAATCCTGGCTTATTTGTAATTATGACCCATAGTGCTAAAGAGAAGACGTTGTCTTTCTGCATACGTTGAAAGACCCCCTGTTATTTTGAAAATAACTAATTGGTCTCGTAAATGCCTGAAATTGACTTTTTCATATTCAAAGTTTTTAAAATGCTTAAAGTATGGAAAATTTCCAAGCACTAAATTACTCTAAAAAATCTGTACAGCCCGTGGTCAAAAGTTCTTCATCACCCTAGAAATAACAATAACGAGATCCGTCCTCAACCCTGTCCACTCATACAGCCCGACGCTGTACCCACGACCTCTACTACCTGTCCAGTTACTCTTGACGTCACGACTCGTAAGGTCTTTCCGGAAATCACGTGTTCACCTGGTAGATTTAAAACGGTCACATGTTCGGTCACTTTCCCCAGTTAAGCTCGTGGTAAACTACAGAGAGCGGTGCGTTAGCGTGATGTTATTATGCAAATAAGGCGGGCTTACCTCGACTGTATCGAGTAGAATTTTAAAATTCTAGGGTGATGCAAACTTTTAGCCACGGCTGTATACGGTATTTACAGTAAGGAAGGTTGAGTCTACATCTAACTGTAAATACTGCCAGAAAACACCACCCAGAGTTCTCATCTCAGGGTTTGTACATCATGATGCCCCCAGAATCCTTTGGGGTGAAAGGATGGTAAGGTTATTGATACCATCTTAAGGAAATTTCTATGGACTCAGATTATTCTTGATTCGTTAGATGTTCGTCGTACACAGGCTATTTTGTGAGATACGCTTTTTTTTTCATTCTTTCTTTTGTATTGCATTATTTATTTAGAAAAAAATTAAATATTAATATTATTTACTTAGATCAGCTCTGCTGATAAAATAGTCCAATCGAGCCAATGTCTTCACACGTTAGGAAGTCCGACACTGGCTTCTATGAGCGACATTCTTTTACAAAAACAGAATGTCGTTTTGGACCCTTTTTGAAGATAAAGGGAACATTGTTCCCGTCTGCTTGTTGCCAGCAGGGGAAAAAGCAATAATAATAATAATAATAATAATAATATAATAATAATAATAATAATAATAATAATAATAATAATAGGGTTTATTACATGCGTGGACTAAAGTAACAAATAGAACGTTTTTAATAGCAATACGTTTGATCTTGGAAAAGCAGCCTGACTGCGGCTCCGTCGGAAAAGACAGTAAAATCGAATATTACACAATGACGCGAAGACTTTAAAAAATCGCTTGGAAGCAAATAAGGGATTCAGGCCTGCATTCCGTTCGAATAAAACCGCTGGAGCGTGAACGACACAGATCCCATCGTTATGGAAACAAAGCAGGGGGGCTGCCGATTTTCGCGAGAGGGGTGTGTGTGTGTGTGTGTGTGTGTGTGTGTGTGTGTGTGTGTGTGTGAGAGAGAGAGCCGGCTTGGCCGAGTTGGTCAGCTTGTGCGGCTCCTCTGGTCCCTGCCAGAAAGTCCCGTGCCGACAACTGCGCAATGAGGGAGCCACGGTCGTTGTTCTTCTTGTCGTTTAGTCCCGCTAAGCATTCCTCAAATGTATGTCTCTACCGCTGTGTTTATACACGCACGGGCGCACTCTCAGGTAGGCTAGGCTAATCGATACATAAACAATAGCATATCTCTGCGCATTTAAACATGGAGTCGACGGAAGCATCGGCGCTGTATATTATATCTTTATTTTGCAACAAAAACAATAAAATTCGAATCTACTCGCGTTGGGGGGGTATGATTTTAGAAATGGATGCGTCGTTGTGAAGACGATATATATATATATATTTTTTTTTTTTTTACATCTATAATAAACGAGGAGGGAAGACGAGCAGATATTCTCCCTTCCCATCCTTCTCTCCTACCACCCTCGAGATAGAACTAAAGACCAGCTATGTGACTCCAGGGACAAAGCAATTACATTATACACATCCTCGAGGAGCTGGAATACAAATCTCTCTCTCTCTCTCTCTCCTCTCCTCTCTCTCTCTCTCTTTCTCTCCATCTCTCACTCTGTGTGTGTGGTGTGTGTGTGTGTGTGTGTGTCTCTCTCTCTCTCTCTTTCTCTCCATCTCTCACTCTGTGTGTGTGTGTGTCTCTCTCTCTCTCTCTCTCCATCTCTCTCTCACTCTGTGTGTGTGTGTGTGGTGTGGTGTGTGTGTGTGTGGTGTGTGTGTGTCTCTCTCTCTCTCTCTCTCTCTCTCTCTCTCTCTCTCATGCCAGAATTTATATGGAGTCTGATCTTAAGTATTGCAGAGAATTCTTTCCAGCCACTTGCCTAAATATTGACTTTAGACGTTTTACAGCGAGTATTACATGCATCACATTGTTTAAAGAACGTCCTTATGTAACTCCAACTCGTCTAAATAAACAGATTAATTTTTAAAAAAAGAAAAAAAGCCGGCTACCAAAGCGATGCCGTTAGCAGCTAAACACTACCACATAGCGGTGCGATTTCCCACCCCCTTCCACCTGCGATAATTAATAGTCATTAACCGAGTCGCTACAATGGAAGCTGATGGAAAGGAGAAGAAAGGAGAACTTACCCAGTCTGACAGAACATCGAGAGGGTTTTTTGTTGTTGTTGTTGTTTTTGTTTTCGCCTTTCTCTGCGCAAACTCAGGGAGAGGGGGAATTCGCAACAATCTGATGAGGAGACTGGGTTCTGGCGCTGGTCGGTGCACTGACGGAAATCTTCTATTTTGATACAAGTTTAGTGGAAATCAATAATATACTTTACACCGCAGAGTCTTCCGTGTGTGCAAAACAGACAGCCTTTCCGCTCGTTTTTGTATTGTCTTGTGTGTGTGTGTGTGTGTGTGTGTGTGGCATCTTTTAATGTGACCTGCGCGCGCGCACACAAATGTGTTTGTATTATTATTATTATTATTATTATTATTATTATTATTATTATTATTATTATTGTTGTTGTTGTTGTTGTTGTTGTTGTTGTTGTTGTTGTTGTTTCTTTTCACGAAACCTAAACGACACATCGAGGACCTGTTGACGGCCGCAGCGGTTGACGATCGCACCGGTTGCCCAATGTTAAGGAGGCAGGTGCCCGTCGGACGTGATCAACCAGAAAAACAAAAAAAAAAAATCCCCGAGCTTCTCTCCAGTCGTACTTCATGATCGGGGTGGGGGGGGGAAGAAAATCGCGTGACAATAAATCCGAACCCCCACCTCTATTTTTTTTCTTTTTTTTTATTTTCTGAAAAAAAGGGTCAAGTTCTGCGAAACTTTGGGAAATTGTACAGAAAACGACCTCGAGATGGTATATATATATATATAACTCTTTCACTGATACCTGACTTTGCTGGATGTGTATGTATGCTAAAAAAAACAATCAACAGTCAGACCCCTAATCTCTCCACCCATCTTCGTCCAGCTAAAAGCAGAGCGCTCCAGTGGGGTGGGGGTGAAAGAGTTAAAACGATATATATAATGTATTAAGAAAAGTGCTCATGAAAACCCCCAAAAACAAAAAAATGTACCGATAATTTTATAACAAATTTAAGTTAAATAAAAAAAAAAGTGAATGAAAATATATCAATTTTTTTTTTCGTTTGTCGAGGATAGAAAAGAGACATCGATTTCCCTAATTTCGCGGATCGTGAATATTTGGATGTTGCGAGCACAAAAGAGGTAAGTCTTGGTAAGCAACAGTAACAACAAAGTCGCTCTCCAAGCCCCGTTCTCCGCCCAAGACACGGTTAAGTAAATTTCCTGGATCTTTTCCAAATACGTGATTTCCAACGTTTCGCATAATATTTCTCGCCCTTACACAGGAAAACAATAAGAAAATCTCTTTGTCTCTCTTCCGACGAAGTTTAGCGCGATTTTTGTCTTTTCTTCCAAAGATGGTTTTTCCAAAAAAAAAAAAAAATTTCCAAGGAAAGATCAATAGGAAAATGATCGATTATCGATCGGAGACGCCTAGGTATTTTGTACAACACCTCCCGCTTACCGGGTCAGTTGTCACTTGGTTTACACCACCTGTGGTCAGCCTGGAATGCAAAACAGGTGGGATTGGGGGCGATGTCACGAAGAGGGCACTGACCCGGCCGAGGGTATACGGTCGGTCAGGTAAACGTATTGAAACAGTGTCGAGTTTAGCATGGATTCACTAATATTACTACTTTATACTGAACAATCACGAGTATAATAATCGCGCAGTTTAAGTATTGCATGTTAAGGGGTTAATGTGGCAGAAGCTTAAAAATGATTAAGAGTTTCTAGCAACTATCGGGGACAGATTGCGTTGGCTACCTACAGTTTGGAGAATCTACCCTGACGCTGAACATCTGAGAACGTCTCTGGACCGGTGAGCGTCACGGTAGCCTGGCGAGTTACCTGGGAGGGGGCGCGGCGATCGAAGTGCACAAAACAAATCAAAAGCTACCCAGAGCACCTCTCTCTCCATCACGCGTTTCCGGTCAACTCGAATCGAACTCTTGGCTGTTCAGACGTGCCAAAGAGCAGAGGAAACCAAAGAGGGCAGCTGGTGAAGGAGAACGAGAAAGAAGGTTCGGTGAACGGAACCGGTCCCCCCCCCCCCATCGGGGGCCCTCAACATTGGCAGTCCAGTAAGCCACCACCAGCAGATCACCGGCTATCCACAGTCATTTATTTTCAGACAAATGTTTATTGTGCGACATTAAATGGCAAACCAGGAATTACAGAGGCACTGGGGATATTTGCTGGCAGGGCGACTGTATTAAGTGTAGTGGGCGAACACCAGTCTCCTACCATCCAGCCTGTCCACCTGAGTGGACAAAAAATTGATTACTTACCCTTCCTACCACTTGTTGGCTACAACTAAGACATTAAAGAGCTCGCCATCAGACGAGTTTCCGTAGCCAGAAATATTTTTAATCGCCCAGTCTTAAAATTTCACTCTGTGCGTTTATCAAAGGAAACAAACAACCAAACAAAAAACGCTGATAAGTCAATAAGAAATTCACTTTATAAGGTAGTACACGGAGCTACAAATTAAACCTTACTACCCTCGCCATTTTCACTTGTCTGACCGTATTTGCTATACAAAAGACATACCGGCGGAAGGAAATAAGCTGGAATCCATAATTAACTTTCGACAAAGAGTCCCTTAAAGAACTAGCATCGAGCATTAATTCCGCTTTAAGTGCATCGGGTTGACTCATGGGCTGAATAAGTCTTTTCAATGCGGGTTTGGAAAATAAATTACTGCGAATCAACTCTGAACTAGTGTTTGAGTTTGTAAACGATAATGTTGTTTGTTCGCCACGTGAACTGGAAACCAGCAGACTTTCAGACGGACTAAAACAGCCGCCTACAGGGTGAAGAAATTCAGTTCAAGGCTTCCTAAACCTTTAAAGTTGTTGTTTTATAATAAAATTATATATATATATATATATATATAAAGAGCCCTGACAAAAGAGTTGTGTCATAAATTCAAAGGTTTTATGATAATATAGTGTAAATTATGCCCATTCCAGTTAATATTTCATTCGGATCGGCAAGAGATGTGGAAGAAGATTTCGCAGTTGGCGATCAAGGTGTCGTGCTCTCAGACATGTTCAATGTCAGGGCTCCCAGGTCTCCGAGAAAGAATCCTCAGTCTCTTCTGATGGTAGTTTTTTTTTGTTTTTTTTTGAAGCGTGACCAAGAGGAAACAATCTTCTTGCAACAAATGCGCATTGAGCTGCAAAGCACCTTGTTGGAAAAGATGCGCGAGCTTATTACACTGGACAAGAAAAGATAACGTTTCACCCACCACTGGGGTATAAGGTGCCATTTATCAAATCAAGCCGCTGATTCCAAATCTGAAGTCAGAATTGACCCAGCCCGTCAGGTTTTGGAGTTACAGAAAAATGTCATTGTCAGTCCTTGTTTATTAATAAGTAAAGCACACCGCAAGATTGCAACAACAAAATAATAGATTCATTTCACAATATAAACACGTCGTATATTGTGCAGTAACTGTTGTCCATAAGCTCAAACACATTGAACAATATAAACGCATTGTATAAAGTATACGTTCGCTGTTTAGAAATGCTTTAAATACTTGATTTTACGCTTGTGAATAACAGTGGTTTGACTCTGAAGAAACCAACAATAGTCCCCCGTCATGTTGGAGTTGAATCTCCCCCGATAGCCCGTCTCTATTTCCTTTATGTGTTGGTGGAACCTCGCACCTTGCTCATTGCTCACAGCTCCAAGGTCGGCTGGGAAAAGTCCGAGTGAGAACGAAGAAAATGCAACTTCAGCGGCATACGGCAACCCATTTCTTCGAAGGCTTGTATCATGTCTTGAACCAACTCGGCACAGTTGTCTGCTTTGTGGTTTCCCAGGAAATTGTGGACGATCCCATGCAGCCGGCTCCGGCGGTGTCTATGAACAGTAAAATTTAGACGCCGATCTATGAACACCGGCTCAGTCTTCCTAGCGCCACAAACCGCTGTCTGCACCGTCTTACGGTGGACTGCGAGCAGGCTCCTTGTGGCCTTTCTCTACATCCATGGTCATCCATTCGAGGCAAAATTGGCAGGACAGAAAAATGGTCAAAGAACAGAACAGATGTCGAAAATTCCATAGGTTTGTGTATCATTTCCACGACTCATGAAAATCCACGCGCTTTACTCTGGCATTCGTGAGCAGGTGTTTTCGTCCAGACTCTCGTTTACTGTAGTCCCAGTTCATGCAATCGGCACTGAGCTGTGCGTTGTGACACATTTGCAATGCTGGCAATGTCTGCGAGCCTCACCTGGCAAACAAGGCTTCTTTTTGGTTCCTTATATAAACACTGATGGCCACCATCCAGCCCTTTCAGCTGACTGACAAAAGCTAACAATGACGTCATACACTCTTACATTTGTGAGTCCACGATCCCGTGCTGTCCCAGTCTCTCTCTCTCTCTCCTCTCTCTCTCTCTCCATCTCCATCTCCATCTCCATCTCCATCTCTCTCTCTCTCTCTCTCTCTCTCTCTCTCTCTCTCTCTCTCTCTCTCTCTCTCTCTCTCTATCTATCTACAGTTTGATTATCCAATCACCTGACCCTACGTAAATGGCGACACATCACGAACGCCGCCTATACGAAGCGACTTTAATATTATACTCGTTTTATTTCTGACGACGGGTTATGGACCGTTCCATTATTTTCACGGGTGCTTCTCTTTTGGCAGGGATCTGTATATATTCTCTGAAAGCAAAATACAACTCTAATGTAAAAATATAGTTATCACGTGATATTTTTACAACTAATTAATTACAATCGCAATGCTACCTCACTTTACATTTATATTCTTTTTTTTTAAAATTCATGTTTACTTTATAAAATAAAATTAAGAGAAAACATTATTACAATGTATAAAATACGTTAGAAGCAGGCAGTTAAACATTTTTCTCTCGTATTGTTTACAGATAGCAAGATATTTCATGAATATTTATGAATTTTTAGTTACGAATCCATAGATAAATCTCGCCTTAGCTTCCCACACAGGAATTTTATTTAGAAATTTTAATGTTAAAACATTTAAAGATACTTCTGATTATGAGAGTGAGTAGTCTCAGTTTTAAACGGTTTTATCGGTTTAGTTGGGCGATAAAAGAGATGCGCAAATACTAGCAACAGGAACTGTCTGCGATCGAACCCAATCATCACTATTGATGGCTTTTACACAACGAAAACGAAAATCCGACTTCAGAGAGCAGGGTCTGCCTCCTCTGAGACTGCTGAAAGCGCTCGGTGAGAGACAGGCGGAAAAATTGGATGATATTTAAAAGAGATGCTCGATGATTAACTAATCCGCGATGATTTATATTATGCCTAATAAATCAGTTTAAAACAGTCATTGTTCAGCTCAGCTCATTCCGAGCTGAATGGTTAAAAAAAAGAATTCAACAACCCAAAGAAAAACGTTTAGAAGAGATTTATCTTCCCTCATTAAGTGTCGGCATTTATAATTTAGCTACTTACATCTATACTTCCACTTTATAAACTGAATGATAAGGCTTAGAATCAGATCAGTCTCACGACCGTATTTTTTTAACAACTTAGATGTCTAACAATATTTAAATAATAATACCTTTATTAAGAAGAAGAATTTAGAAGCGAAAAACTATTTCCGAATGTTGCATTTCTTCACAAATGCAGTCCGCTGTTTTCCTATACAAGACTACGAATTTATTGATTCCGTTTATAAATAAATCCTGAAGCGATGTCTATAATTCCTTTTGTTGAGTGGATTCTAAAATTCTTGACTGGAGACAAAAGATTTTATTTCTTCGAGTTACGTAATATAAAGATTTTAAATTAAAAAAAAAAAACCCTGCGACTGCTTTTCACAGGAAGCCAAGAGCGGCTTCTTTGGTTTGGGAAATTTAGCTAACCATTGATGTTAGGGTTTTCTCAGAGATGACGGAACTGCTGGATTTTAAAGCGTTATTGTAAGCGCTAAGAAATTGGAAAATTATTCCTACAGACGTTTGCTCTCTGTCTTTGGTGGGTGCGGGGAGACAGAATTTCGGATTTAAGGTATTTTTTATTAAACCATATTTTCTTCTTTGAAGGAATCATAACGCTACAGAAAACAGGAAGCATTGCAAGATGATGATGATATAATAATAATAATAATAATAATAATAATAATAATAATGATAATGATAATGATAATAATAATAATAATAATAATAATAATAATAATAATAATAATAATAATAATAATAATAATATAATAATAATAATAATATATTTTATTTGTTATTTGCTTTGTCACTGAAAACCAAAATCTTGCTGACCAATATCATCGTAATGTTGCTAAACCTTGCGTTAATCTAATTTCTTTACATTCTTCAAGCGCCTCGATGACGAATAGATATAGAAATCAGGTGAAATATCCGTGTCAGGTCAGTTACCTTGGAATCTGAAAAAAAAATCAAACAAAAACAAACTCATTTTAAGTTGTTTTTTTTTTTTTTGTGAATTACAAAATAAAGGAATCTTCGATGATAGAAGGTTTTCATAATAATCAGAGGTTTCGAACGAGAGGGCGGGAACAGACCAGCCCAGCTATCTTTTGTTACTAATAATAGGGGTCATAATTACAAATAAGCCAAAATTCCGGTGAAGAGTAGTTCACTTAAGGTTTGCTAAATTTAAAAAGTCCTCCTTACAGGTCGGAGTTCTTATTGATAATCCGACACGTTAATTCGTGCAAGGCATCGGCAAGCAGAATTCCTCACGTCGAATCTTTAACTTGCTTAAAAGGAATTTAGATACTCTTTTGCTGTGAGGGAGAGAGAAAGAGAGCTCCATAAAGTAGAAATTCCTGCTCTCCGCGGACTTGTTTTTGCATCACTTATAAACAAAAACAAACGAGACTTGGTTGTGGGACGCAAATGCAATATTAGAATGTAGTCTCAACGTCAAGATTTCGTTGAATCTAAAATTTATGCGTATGGAATGATACACGAGAACGAGCTTTTTACCTTTCTTTCAGTAGACAGGTTGACGCTTACGTCACCCGGCAGCATGTACTTCGTATTTAATATGTCCGCTGACTTGGACATGATCATTAAACTTCCTGAACAAAAAAATTCCAAAAGAGACAAATGCAATAGCCCAGCGAGAAGACATAGCTTTCGCTTATATACATCTTCATGGCGCCTTGTTGGAATTTTTTAAAATAATTTTGTTTTCTAGAAAAAAGAAAATTAAACAGATAAATAAATTTTGAATTCATCGTATGACTGGAATAACATTCTGGGAGATCATCGGGGATAGTTGTTGGAAGGGTAATTTACTCCAGCGCCATTAATTCCTAATTAAACGTGCAGATAAGCTTTAATCTACGTCATGTACTTCTAACCTCGATCTCATAGAATATGACGTCGATTATAACTTTATAGATATAACGGAATTTTATATTTTGCATAAAAAATCAAAATAGTTATTGCTTTGTAAGAAGTCCCTATTCATTTTGAAAGTAATTCCACAGCTGAATGACGTTGGTTGGATCTTTTCCCTTGATTCTTACATATTGCTCATTTCTCACAAGTTAAATGAGACCGAGATTGGAGATTTAAAGTCTAACCCATCGTTTTGGAAGTTTATCAAAAAAATTTAATACTGTATTGTATATTTAAGCGCGTAGTCATCATGTTACAGTATAAAGTGTTACGACCCCTTTATAGCATCTATAGAGTTGCGGAATAATTGATATCTTCCTCTTGAGAGAATCCTGTCAGGTTTTATGAAGACGTCAAATAAATAACAAACAAAACAACCCAATACTTTCACGTTTCCACTTCCATGGTCAGCTGTGGGGCAGACTCAGGTATTCTTATACATTCCCACAGGAAACACCCGCTATCGTAACGTATAGCCGTATATTTTAAACCCACTCTTATCCGACCATGTACCGTTGTTCCAAGATATAATTCTGATGTTGCTCATCAAGTATCTTCTTTTTTTTTCTGACGATTTCTAGCCAAAGACTTTCTAGCTATCATCTGACTAATCCGTCTAACCACTCTCAACCATATAATTTTGGTAGGGGTTGGATTTATGACTGTTGCAGAAGACCTGTGGTCAGCTATTAATTGGTTACCTGTCAAGAAAGGGTTAGCTCTAGATTTTCTAACCAGCGACACATCTTCCACCTCCATTAATTAAACAGATTTTTTTTTTTTTTTTTGCTTCTTGGCCCTATAAGTTTATCTGTGAGCCCTTCGGGTTTATTCTATAAATGCCTGTTAGCACACCTCCCCATGTAGCCTCATCCCCCTCTACAGCTTCAGTTTGAAGTGAGCCGCTTTATGAAGGATAGTAATGGCAGCCTTGTTCCATAGAGAATTTTGATCTTAGATGCCACTTTTCATGAGCCAAACAAAATAACAACAGTCAGCAATATGAAGCCAATTATGATTAATATAAAATAATTTATGAGCTTACAATCATTCAGATTAGTAGTAAGAATGATAACTTTAAAAATGAAAACATCAGTTTCTGTATTAACTAAATTTGGCATCCTTAGAAATAATTTTCTGGATCTATGCTTATGCATAAAGCTTGCACAATTAAGTGTTTGTATGTTCTGATACAGTCATCATCGAATTTCGTTTGTTAATTTTGCTTTTTCTTGTTTATTATTTTAGGATAATGCATTTTCATTAACAATAAGGTATTAATTAAAAAACAGATAACAGTGTTTTTGTTATATGAAGAATGAAAACGTTGAGCTCATTTCCAGCTCAGAAGCTAGGATAAATGTCTGTCTGTACAGCTACGGGCTAAGTTTAAATATCGTGTCGATAACTGTGTGCAAGGTGTCATGTGCTCTGAATTACACGCCCTTGAGCCTTCGACAAAGCCCCGTCATTATATCCCGATCCAAGTTGTCCAAGCACACATATTCGCATACTGGGATCAATCCGATATTTACCTAGCATCAGGCAATTCTCCAGAGAACAAGATGACGTCTCGGCTAAACAAAAGAACTCCGCTCACGCGAGTTTCTCTGCAGATATCATTAGTCTTCTGTCAATTGAGCTCGGTCGGATTAGCCGGCGGTTTCTACATCTCCCCGAATCGCCTGTTTGTTTCCTTCGCGACGGCCAGAAGTTCGCACGGACACTGTAGATTCTCCGGTTGCACGCAATTTACTCTGGAAAAGCCGAATTGTTGGTTTAGTAAGAAGAGCAAGCTTGAACATCAAAAGTGGTCAGTACGTGTAAGTAAGCCCCATTCTTCTGGGTGTTTGCGCTTCCACTGTTGTTGGTCGTGTAAAAATCATCACCCTGCGAACCGTAATCGAAATTACCAAGTCTTGCTCAGATTAACACGGGCACCAATAAATGGTCTGTCGTCAATGTTTAGAAAGCCAAGTTACTGTCGTAGCGCTAATGTACAAAAATAACAACATTGTTAATAATGGATTTAGCGAAAAGGTAAATTTACCTAAAGTGAATTGTAAAAGTTACCTATAACGATTGAAACTGTTGTGAGAACACTTTTAGGCGATTAAAAGATTTATGATAGAGAATAACACGAGTTACTGCACCGACCAGCCGCTACGGTTGCGTTTCTTTCGTTCGCCATAGAGGAGAATCTGTGTAGTGTAAGACATTGCATTAGTCACGTGATATAATTACATTAAAACGAAAGTAGAGTGATTGCGGACTGTGCAATACATTTCGGTCATTGTTGTATTTCTAAGACTTTAAATATCTTTATGCTACACTACGTTTCACATTTTAAATTGTATTCAGTTAAACATTTTAGCCTACACTTTAACGATTAATTACCAGACAAAAAGAGAAAACCGCAAAAGATGCTGGAAATGTTCTCGGTTATCGCTCGCTAGCCATTTTTAAGGAGAAAGCAACATTGTAAGTCTTTGAAACGTTCCTCGCGGATTTCCACGCTTTCTCTCATTTCAAACAAATATAATAGCCCTCTCATCTCTCCACTTAACCCGCACATAACTTTGTGTAGAACCCGATTAGCGGAATCACAGTCATAAAAAATCAGTTTCGTTCCGTTTTGCTCCCCCCCCCACTCTTTTAAATGCACCCATCTTCCCCATTCGGTACTCGACTCAACGCCACGTTAGGCAGATATTAAAACTGGGAGAAGCGTGACTCGAGATAACGGCAGAGAGCAGCCGGGTTTTTAAAAAACACACAAGTGGTGAAAACAGGAGCCGAAAAAAAATATCCAACAGTCTGAAGTCGGCGGGAAGAAAGGAACTGCTAAAACACAAAGGTCTTACTAAAGATTTGAATTTATTAAGCCAATAAGTAACAAGATAACTCTCTCTCTCTCCCCCCTCTCTCTTTCTCTCCCCCCTCTCTCCCTCGCTCTCTCTCCCTCATCTCTCTCTCTTCATCTCTCTCTCTCTTCTCTCTCTCTCTCTCTATCTCACTCTCTCTCATCTCTCTCTCTCATATCTCTCTCTCATCTCTCTCTCTCAGATCTCTCCTCTCTCCATCTCTCTCTCCTCCTCTCTGTCTCTTCATCTCTCTCTCTCTCTCTCTCTCTCTCTCTCTCTCTCTTCTAATATCTAGCCAAGATTTTGTAGCATATTAATTTTCACTGTTGCACGTAACCCCTCACTTGCTGATGCCATAACGTATTAAAATAAAAAAATAATGCAGCTATTGTTATGGAATAAATACCAAACAAAAGAAAAAAAACATGCCGTTAATACCAAACTTATATTAATGATCTTAAGTTACGCAATTTTCTATAGTGTAATGTTTTCAAATTCAATCCATTCTGAAAAGCTGTTTTGTAAGCAGGGTAAGAAAGGCAACTGCCACTTGGATATCCGAAGAAAATTGTCACAGAACAACAGTAATGTAATTCGCCCGATCAAATATTTCCTCGCAGTATTGCCAACAATTGAAAGTACTACGTCACCAGTCTGAAATCACAACGTTTTTAATACAAAATTATCTTCTGACTAATTGCGTCTCACAAAAGAAACAGGATACCTTAATTTTAAAAAGTAAAAGGAATTCCGGTCAGCACATTTATGGTCCATAATTGACTTAGCGTATAATTGGTTCCTATTGTCGAGGCTTTGTCTGGGTTAGGTAATAATAATCGTCTTACTTTGCAGCAAAGCTAATGCATCGTTAAAAATGTATCTAACAGTTCCTACTCGAATAGAAATATTCATCTACCAGCTTCGTAATGCTGAATATAATATAATCTTGTGGGGTGCTCAATTTTCAATTTTTCAAGAGTTCACTCGTCTTCCAGAATACTTTGCTGTTGCACATATCAACGCTAAATTTAAACATACGCGACGAAAACTTTAATCCTCGGGCTAATAAGCAGATTGTGGTTGCCTGTCCTTGTTAAAAGTGCCGGGCTAGAATTGAATTTTGCCCATGCCTTCCTCTCGTTTATAAATGTCTTGCTATTATCTTTCTAAATTAAGCTGAGCTATCTCAAGAACGTCTGACGTCACGCTTACCGGAAGTGTGTGCAGTGTTAACGTCACGTGTCATACCCGGCATGCAATGGTGTTGGACTCTGCTATCATTCCCTAGCTGCGTCTCATTCTCATGGTGATATATTTTCTTTTGTTCGGGCGACTTTTGTGTGACAGGCCCGTTGTTCTATTTGGTTCATTTTTCACAAAAAATTAAACTGTCATAAAGATTGAAGGTTTTGAAGAAAGAAAGAAGAAGAAACGAAATTGCGTCTCCTCTGCTGCATCTCGATATGAAAAGTAAATATCTCAAAAAGTCGCATTTTTTTTTTTACTACACGAATCTGATTTACTTCATTCCCGTAGTGCGAACTGGTTTTAGGCCCTGCCGCAGCCTATGGATAGGATGTTTACCACTCGATTTACAACAAAGCCGGTAACATTTTAGCAAATTAGATTTGTGCCAGGGTAGTAATTGAACCTAAAGCACTGTGTTTGACTTCAGTTGCTGATGTTTGCAGTCGTGGTCTGATGAATATGCACGATCCGATACGTTTCGCTGACACATTAAATCTGTTTAGCTATGTAAATGTTGCCGTAACTAGAATTACTCCTGATAGATTGGTGTGGTCTTTCTCTCCCCGAGCTTCACTTGCAGTGACGTTTATTAAACTCGACATCAAGAGACTTCTTAGAGTCTGTGCATCTCCCGACGGCGCGCTGTTTATCAGGCAGACAACTCATGTACACAATAGGAAAAAAATCCGATTATCTTTAGAAAGGCACTAAAAATATTAGGAAAAAATTATTTTTGTCAATTATATCTGTTTTACTTACGACCATAAAGAAAGCAATAGCGTTGATGTCGAAAATCTTTTCGCGTTGTCGCTTTGTTAACCTTCTGAAAGGCATATATATATAATTATCTATGCTTTGATTTTAAAAAATGTTGTACATACAAAAACGTTTTATTTACTTTTATGATATAATTCTCTTAATATAAACGTTATGTAAATTTAACCGATGTTTTCAGTGTTTATTTAAAATGGAAATGACATTTAGCATAAAAGTATTTGCTTGTATACACCTTTATTTAACATGTAATCACCTTAAAGTTCTTTGATCGATTTGTTTGCGAAAATGTGTTGTGCCTCACCTGATGTTTACAACGTATAACAAAGGCTTAGTGAAAACGTCCAATTTACAGGTTAATTACGTGTTGTGTACTCTCCAGTAAGCAAATAGTCAGTCGGTTTTTTTTTAACAAGTGCTAAACTTGGATATAATTGGAAAATTAATGGCCACGATAGATGTAATCGGGGTAGATGGGCGCGCATGAAACGTCTCAGCTGTGTTAGAAATATAAAAAAGTAACTTCAGGGTAGTGACATTAGAAAGAATTTTCTCCACTCATAAGAGATTCCGGCTTAAGTATGAAGTGTTCCCGAAGAAGAATTTGATGAGAAGTTCCATCTGTTCGTGAGTTGGGTGGAGTTTTAACTGACAGAAGAGAACCGTGTACAGACAGACGTTGTACAACGAAACCCTAACGTTTAAAATGCTAGCATCTGCAATCAGTGATCCCAAGCACACCAGTGACCAGGCACAGGGAGGTTTTCAGAAAAAAGGAAAGTGAAAGTGCAGGAATAAGTCTTGTAGTCTTCAGCTATGGCAAGATATGGAGTAGACTAAAGCAGGAAACCTGCGTCGAGTCAGATAGACGCTATAATTGTCGCAGGATGGAAGTCTTCATCTGATGAATGCTGTAGAACATTTGTTTCTTTCCTTTCAGGAATTCTGAAAGCTGTCTGGATGGTTGTAATAACTAATAATACTGAAAGCTGTCTGGATGATGGTAATAACTAGTAATACTGAAAGCTGTCTGGATGGTTGTAATAACTAATAATACTGAAAGCTGTCTGGATGGTCGTAATAACTAGTAATACTGAAAGCTGTCTGGATGGTGGTAATAACTAGTAATACTGAAAGCTGTCTGTATGGTGGTAATAACTAGTAATACTGAAAGCTGTCTGGATGGTTGTAATAACTAATAATACTGAAAGCTGTCTGGATGGTGGTAATAACTAGTAATACTGAAAGCTGTCTGGATGGTCGTAATAACTAGCAATACAGAAAGCTGTCTGGATTGTGGTAATAACTAGTAATACTGAAAGCTGTCTGGATGGTGGTAATAACTAGTAATACTGAAAGCTGTCTGGATGGTCGTAATAACTAGTAATACTGAAAGCTGTCTGGATGGTGGTAATAACTAGTAATACTGAAAGCTGTCTGGATGGTGGTAATAACTAGTAATACTGAAAGCTGTCTGGATGGTGGTAATAACTAGTAATACTGAAAGCTGTCTGGATGGTGGTAATAACTAGTAATGCTGAAAGCTGTCTGGATGGTGGTAATAACTAGTAATACTAAAGCTGTCTGGATGGTGGTAATAACTAGTAATACTGAAAGCTGTCTGGATGGTGGTAATAACTAGTAATACTGAAAGCTGTCTGGATGGTGGTAATAACTAGTAATACTGAAAGCTGTCTGGATGGTGGTAATAACTAGTAATACTGAAAGCTGTCTGGAAGGTGGTAATAACTAGTAATACTGAAAATGTGAATATATGAACAAATATCAGCATTTTGTAATATTAAGCAACAGGTTGAGTATTTATTTGCCAGAAAACCTTATGCTGATACGAACAGTACATGATCAGCATATAAAAGTGAAGATATCAACAACTGTTCTTTTGCTATTGTATGCGTCATACATAAAACATCAGGTGAGATACCTATTGGAGACATCCAAACACGTTCTAGATTTAAGTATTACGTTTGATAAATCCAAAGCAGTCATTTTTAAATACAGACATCCGCGTCTTAAAGTGCTGCTAGTTCTATCTTAATGTTATTTTGGGGCTTAGTATCTCTGCAAGATTCCAGAATTTTGAAGTTACATTAATCAGAACGTACCAGACTATCGAGTTCACCTCTTTTGAGTTTGGGCAATGAAGCGAATATTTTATTTAAGAATCTATTAACTGCTTCTAGTGTTTAGAAACACATCAATTAATTCATTTGTGGAAAAGATTTTTTAAAAAGTATTAAACAGGTCAAATCAAAAGCACGAATAATATTTAAAACATTCTTTCAGTCGAATGGTCGATGACATTGGTAAAAACGATATTTGTTTATAGACATTGTCTAGGAGAAACACTAGGTGAAAGGCACGCTGCCGGAGACTGAACATCTGAGTTGTTGTCGTGTCGAACATCAGACTCAAACACGGAAGTATCTCTCTCTCTCTCTCTCTCTACTCTGGAGGTAACTCTGGTAAGGAAACGTAGTACGACGGTCGTCCGCTAGAAAGTGTCGCTTATTTTACGCCAGCCACAATAAGCCCGGCACATCCGACTTCAGCAGAGAAATTGCTAATAAAGATCTTCATTTTTAAATGTGGGGGGAAAAATCCAAAGAGCTCGAAAGAAACCCCATGCCAACAGGGAATCGAATTCCTCATCTTCAGTCTTGGAAGCCCCGTAGGATCACCACGTGTTTCCACTATCCTGAGTTCTAATGTGAGTTTCCACGTGGAATTGTCAGATCTGTGATGCAACCTTTAGACCTCTAAAAACACTGCGCGAACAGCTTAGCCTTTAAATTTACGGACATTCCTCTAAATTACTTTTACTGAGGTTCATAACCCACGCAACAGCACAGCAACCGAAGTACACCGCTGACACCACGTTTCTTCTGTTATCCATTGTAAATACCAGGTAAGCTGTTAGGAACAAACTGTTTTCATTACTAAACGTTCTCGAAAATTCAAAACATTAAATCTAGCGTATGTCCACTTTAATAAATTAAGTTAAGATTTTAAAACTTTAATTAATGAAATAATGGCGTGTTTTATCTTTTAATTACTACAATTACAGTTACTTTAAGAAAAAAAACAATTAAATTGAATATTAGTTGTGCTTTCGTTTGGTAGAACATAATAAAGCGTTTGATAACCAAAGAAAACAACATGCAAGTTCTTGCCTTAAGCACAATAAATAATTCTGAAGATTATCAGCTAAAGTAAGTTATACTTTGTTTTATGTGTATTATTATTGTTGTTGTTGTATCTAAGAAAATCAACAATTATGATAATTTCTTTCCTAAATTCAAACTTCTTGAATATAAATACCGAATAAACTTTCGTCTTAAACATTTTCTTTAATGATTAATTGTTTATTTATCATTAACATTTAAAAAAAAAAGAAAAGTGAAAGATTATCTACAGTCATGGCCAAACGTTTTGCACCAAGAACCGTCCTCAACCCTGTCCACTCATACAGCCCGACGCTGTACCCACGACCTCTTCTACCTGTCCAGTTACTCTTGACGTCACGACTCGTAAGGTCTTTCCGGAAATCACGTGTTCACCTGGTAGATTTCAAACGGTCACAGTTTCGGTCACTTTCCCAGTTAAGCTCGTGGTAAACTACAGAGATCGGTGCGTCGTTTAGCGTGACGTCATTATGCAAATTAGGCGGGTTCAGCTCGACCGTATCGAGGAAGACCTGAAAAATTTTAGGGTGAAGCAAAAGCTTTGAAACGGTTGTAGATGAAAGGGCAGCGCAGTGGTTCGGTAGACCCGCTAGATTCGCTATCAGTAGAAACTGCTGGGGTTGACGAGCCTTCCTGGGGTGGCTTGTTTGATTAGTTCCCTCCACCCACCCACGTTTATAAAAAAACAAGGAGATTTGCTATAGATTACTATACCGAAGTCGACAGCGCCGGGTCGCACGTGGCTCAAGATTGGGCTACGCTTCCTTTCAGAAAACCGCGACGTCTGGCTTCTCTCACCAGCGCTGTATAACTTGTGAACGTGTCCGCAAACATCGCATAGACGCAAGGTAACAAACGATCAGCGAAAATATGATAATGAAGGCCTAGTAGATATTCCAACGAGAAGCAGGAATATTAAATCTGAAATACTGGAAATGTTACGCATTTAGGAGTTGTTTTTTTTTGCTCTTCTTTTATTTCATTAGATCTGGAAACTTCCCATGACTGCAATAGAAATTAAAAGCCAATGATTTGGCTACCAACTCTTAATGCTCAATCGGTCTGAGTTTAGGCGCTGGCTCAAACTGAAATCATTGCCGTATCTATCATCATGTAAAAATATCGATGCTAACAAACATTTCTGCCTCTTTGAAGACGTCAGGTCACTAAGGTTACAAGAGAGAAATCTGATGGTGCGTGTTCCTTTCTTTTTAAAAACATTTACTCTATTTTGCTAATTCAAAATATGGTAAAAATCAATGTTATGTATAAATAGAAACGTTTTCTATTTGTCTTCTTCATTTGGGAGAAACTGAAACGCACTGTCTGCTAGTCGAGCAGCAGGTGTATTACAGAAGTGACGGAGTATTTGTGTGAAGTAGCAAGTGATGAGGAGTCAAAGCTTAAAGTCCTTTGAGTAACATAGCTTCCTGCGATGTTGCCGAGGCAAGTCTATCTTCTTCGTACCGTGGACCCGGTCCTTACTGAGCGAGTTCCATACTCGTGTTCCATTGTTGAGTAAAGCTCAGTCACAGGCACGTACTGTCGATCAGTTTCAAGATAAATCTCGTAAGTTCAATATTTGCGAATTTTGGTGAGACGTAGCCAATCTTAAACAGCTCGCGTACACGTTATCTGCAGAACTGTCGAGTAAAAGTGAGATTTATTTCCATACTTTGATTGTTTTACTGACCTTCGATGAGAAGGGACTGACTGTGAAGCAGGACGAAGACCGTTCCCTAGATCCAATAAGTACAATTGGCCATGTGAAGCATTCTGGTTCCTAAACCGGTTTAACCATGCAGACATTCGTGCTAGTCACCCATTTCTTGGACCGTCATCGCCAGACTCGGACAGTCTGTGCAAGAACATATGATCGCTGGACAACGACTTTCAATAGCAGCGAATCTCTTCCAGAAATGAGGGCCGAAACTTCCATGTTGGTAGGATGGGCACAAGGCAACGTTAGGAAGAACATGATATGGGCGCGGCTTTGTCATTAAAGTGCGGGAGAAGAAACGCCAGGTACTTGTGAAAAATCTCTTGAGTCGGGCACAGTACCAAGGATGCTAAAAAAAAAAAAAACATCTGGTATTTCTGATGAGAAATAAAACGGTTCTTTTAAACCCCATTTTCTCTTGTTGGGCTACTTTAAAATTAGGAATATATTCAAAACAAACACGTAACAGGTATTCTGACGTTTGCAAGGAGTGTTTATTGACTCCAACGGTATACTTTGCTTCTGGTTTTTAAAGACTTAATTTTATGGCCGTCGCATTTCTTTCCATGAACCTTTCAAGCTAGATTAGGTTTGAGAAATTCATCACATGGTTCTATAAACGTCGCAGTCTTCCTGTTGACACAGACCGTCTTTCAGGGTTGGGCGGATGAGATGCAGCTATTGTATCAAATTAGAAACCGATTCTTTCGCCACGTTGTAGCGCCATCAAATATCGATTAACCAGTGATACCCCTCTCTCTCTCTCTTCTCTCTCTCTCTCTCTCTCTCTCTCTCTCTCTCTCTCTCTCTCTCTCTACTCTCTCTCTCTCTTCCCCTCACGCCCCAACTAAACGCATCATTTGATTTGATTTGGAAATAGGTTTCTCCACTCAATCAAGTTTAATTGCGTGCGACATGGCGGCCACTACCACTGCAAAATCATTGGACAATAAAGCGATACGCTATTTGAGCATAGGATTACTTCAAATACTTGATAACTCCGGTAACCGAAATTATTGCAATTAGATTGGCATCGATGTAAGTCGATGTCAAAAGCTTCCATCAAAATACCCTGAAAGTTTGATGTGCCTTGCATGAAGCAGATAAGGATGTAGAAAAATACACGTTTGAGCAAAACTATTTTAAAAGAATATTTTTGAAAAAAAAATACAAGTCAGATAATGCATTTAACATTTAAAGAGGTTTTTATGCAAGATTATTATAAAGCAATTATAATAAATAAACAGAAATGATTTTCACTGCGATAGATCGACATCAAGAGAAACAAGTTTTTGCTTATCCACGTTTGTTTGCTTTGTTAATAATTCTTTTAAAATATTCGTTGTTTAGTGGAAGAGGAAAACTGAAGTCATCGAGTCTTTTGTAATCGTATAAAAAAGCAGGCCGTTGGCTGGGCACCAGAGAGATTTTAAAATATCAAATGGGATACGTGTTAGCGAGAATCCAAGAAACACCTGAAAGGTGTATTTCAGTAAATGTTCGAGTATATCTGTACAATAGTTTCTCGGTTGTTTTATTTGACGCTGAGCAGATAATTGGCTCCAGGCCGACTGAGATGTCTAGGCGATGCAGAGAACTAGGCAAATTTTTAACAGTAGATTTATATGGCCTTCACCTGGCGTCCAAAATTACGGTGGAATAATTAAAATATAAATGGGTCGGTGTCCATATGGTAAACAAGATAATGGCTTAAGCAATCAGTTGTTCGTTGGCTGAAAGACTGAAAATCAATCTTTACCTTGTGTTCACGCGACATTAGATATGAAAGATAATAGATGCGGTGTTTTGTTGTTGTTGTTTCGCTTTTAGTCCTTCAAGATGAACTAAAGATGACAATTTTTGTACAGCAGGCCTTTGCTACACGACATTATGCATTATTTATATTTAACCTTGCATAAATGTCATTAAGCGAACGTCATGTAACAGCAGACTTATAAACATCTTTTGACTATATTACCAAAATAAACAAGTCCTTTTCCTTTTTTTACTTTGTTAGACCAAGATACACGCTGTAGGCTTGTGGGATCTCTTTTACGTAAAACTATGCTTCTAATTACCAATCTGTTTCGCTAAATCCAGATTTTAAATTACATTTCAGAAGTATCTTTGACCTGGAGAAGCTGACATTTTGCAGAACTCTCTACTGATTGGCTGGCTACCCCTTCCTCTAAGCTGTATCTATCTCGCCCAATGTTAATGGAGTCATGTTCACTCGTTCCACTACTGACTTTCCATAAGATGTCCGCAATGGGAATCAGTGCCACTGAAAGGTGGAGATTAGACGATGCATCTTTGTCATATGCATTAAGATAGAATGCGGAAGCAGTCCTTTGGCAATACTGCAGGTTTCGAAGACGCCGTAAATTTTTGTGAGACGTGTATTGATCAGAGAGTAGCTCGAACTGGTGGAAAGTGGTCGAATCTTACCGATTCTTTTCTCCTTTTTAAAAAAATATTATTTGATTTTGTTTTTTTCTTTGTGTGTGTGTGGTGGTGGGGGGGGGGCAAGACTGAGAAGCTAATTAAAGAGGAGACCGTCTCTAGAAAATGTGCATTTGATCAGCCGAAGTGAAAACGGCATTGAACAGAGTTTCCTGCCTGCAAATCGAATGCGAAGTCAAACGGGTTCTCTTTTTGACGCGATAGACGAGAAAGGACTGCACAGTTAAACTCTTCCCGGCCTCGCAGAGAACTTGCATTCGTGTGTTGTTTTTTTTATAGGAACGTCACTACTATTGTAAGAGCAGGAAGGAATCGGCGCCACGCGTACCGTGAATACACTTTGCAACGAATCGATCTTCGAGCGCCAAGGTATTGAGAACAAAAAAAAAAAAAAAAAAACAAAAACACGTCTTGCGCAAATCCATGCTTGTCATATCCTTGCTGGTATCGGAGTCTACACAACCCCTTAGGGGCCACGAGAAAAACCGTGCCCTCTGTCTCGACAACGACGAATGTCAGTACGTGAGCGAGACCGGCAGATCCTTCGTGGCTAGCATCGCCCGCTCTCGTGACCTTCTCCATCGCACACACTTCCGGCCCGACTGCCACGTGAGGGTATATGATTAAGAGAACCCCAGCGAATGTCGTTAACACCTCGTGTGCGGCGTGCAACAAGACGCGGAATGTGCCCAAAGGTTTTTTTCCGAAGCACTTTGGAATAATCCCGCGCACAGGGAACCAGAGGTGATTCCGTGCATGTAATAAGTCTGTAGGTCGCGCGCGAGGGGAAATCATGGGATTGTTATTCTAGTTTTGCGTACCTTCAGTCTTCATTCGGAGTAGCGATGCTGGGCACCGCGTGATCTTTCGATATTACCTACCCCTCCTGCTGATTCGAAAGAGAGGCTCTAAGAAAGCGTATGCCACCTGTTGGGATGTCACTGAACTAAAACCCGAGGATGCTATCTAGGAGGGTCCTTACCAGGCATTTAGTCTCTTTCATTTTCAGTATCATATAAAATCCCTGTAATGAGGGACCTTTTAGTTATTTATGGCAGCCAATGGATTAAAAATGTATTCACTCGACAGATTTTTACTCCCGATTAAACGAGCGATAATTGCGTAGTTCTAAAGATTCTTTTCTCCTGCCTGCGAGCAACATCGCCTACAAATGCGTACGTAGCTGATGAGGCCGCGCGCTGCAATGGTTACCGCTAACAATGGTTGTCATGCTTAAGTCTTGCGGGGCCTGGCCTGTCACCTCCGCCTTCAGGAAGTAATGGAAAATCCCTACCAGAGCTCTAGCTGTGTGGGAGTGATCAGAGACCCCCCCGAGCCGATCGAGCAGTACAGGAGCGTAAGAATAAACCACTCCAAAAGAGGGGAATTGCGGTAGGCGAGTGGTTTTCGATCAGAAATCGAACTCGGGTGGCCATCAACGATAGCAGGGCGATTCGCTCTGCGTACGGTCACCCATAGTCCACTCACAATTTCTTTTTTAAAAATACACGCTTGTAAAGTAAAGAAAAGTGCGTTCAACAAATAAATAACTCCTCAGTGATAAAATTCACTGGCCACATCGTTTTGGACTCTATCAAATGATCTCATGCAGCACAAATGCTTGGTGAAGTTCGATTAAACCAATGTAATTTCTATAATCCGTGAAAGTATGACGGACTTTATGATTACAGCTTTTACGCTGGTAACAGGAAAATACTTCGTCGTCTAGAGCCACCAGGATTTGCCTGTTTTATCTTAGAGTCAAACCTTAATTTCCTGAAGACATCTTAAAGACAATACCTCCAACAAAGAGCGTAGATTCTGTTTCCTATGAAAGCAGATGTTACTTTTAAACGGTTTCTATCTCCCCCCCACACACAGGTTACTTAAAATTTGTATTTATCATTTATTTTCGGTCTTTAATGATATTTTTTTTTCATGCAAGGAAATACATGAGGAAATTCGCTTTCATGTTCTTCCTGGGCGCGTGTTTCGGTTCTTTTATTTCAATCAAGAAATTAACAACAAAGGTGGACATCAAATAAGTTAAAATCTATAAAACGGAAAACTGAAGAGAGTAGAACGACCGTGAGTGTAGCCTGATGGAAAATCTTCTGAACTGAAGGAATTAACTCCCACACATATTTATCTTCGGATACCATTTTTATAATTATCACTTTTCTAGATTTATTATAGATGCCGAGATCCGCCAGAAACGTAAAGACGAAGGAACTTCTGAAATGAGAATGAACCGTTCTCATGACGTGAGAAGTGGATAAACGTTCGTGTCGCGAAAAAAATATATATATTCCTGAGAAACAGAACGATCGGTGAAGTTGGTCAGCTTTTGTCTTTTGCCAACTTCGGGGGAATTAGAGTCTGTTGCTATAATGCCTCGTGTTTTATCGAATGTGAACCGTATAGCGAATTCTAGGGGTTTTCATAGAGAGGAAAGCTACTGAGACAAGGAAGACAGGAATCCCACAGATCCAAGCTGTCTCTCTCATTCTCGGGCGGACCAAAGAAAGTTCGTTTTAACTATGTATTATTAAAAGAGCGACAGAAAACACTCTTTTAAAGACAGTCTGTATATTACTTTTGGTCGTTCTTAATAGAGATACTTTTAGCAAGTGCAGTCTTAATGTTTATCTCTCTCTCTCTCTCATCTCTCTCTGTACTGACGTCATCTCTCTCTCATCTCTCTCTGTACTGACGTCATCTCTCTCTCTCATCTCTCTCTGTACTGACGTCACCTCTCTCTCATCTCTCTGTACTGATGTCATCTCTCTCTCATCTCTCTCTGTGCTGACGTCATCTCTCTCTCATCTCTCTCTGTACTGACGTCATCTCTCTCTCATCTCTCTCTGTGCTGACGTCATCTCTCTCTCTCTCTCTCCATGTATGCGTTGGTGTGGCCAAACGTTTAGTATCATCCTAGAATTTTCTTTACTTTTCTGATAATGTCGAACTAAACCCGCCTAATTTGCATAAAAACGCCACATTAGCCTTTCGATGCGCGTATCGCTCTATAGTTTTCCGCGTGCTTAAAGGGAAATGTAACAATTTGAATTCTGCCACATAAGCACGTGATTTCCGAAAAGACCCTAACGGATCATGACGACAACTTACTCGATTAGAGGTTTTCAAAAGCAGACATTCAGAAATGGTGATTGGCACAGTGTCAGGTTATACGGAGAGCAGTTGCAGATAGATTTTGCTATTGCTGCTCGTCATGGGAAGAGCCGCATCTCATTGAAAACATGCTCAGCCTTCACACCAATCCGTGGTTTGCCAGTCGCCAGACAGCCAACAGAAGCTACGTTAACTGGAAGAAGTTGCGGCGCAGTCGTCTGTGCGCTCTGTGAGAAAGCATCCTTTTTGAGAGTGAATCTTATTTCTCAGCAAGAAATCACATCGAAGATTTCCTGAAATTATTCGCAGACGGAAAGATTAAACCGAGAATGAGTGAGACACAGATTCTTTGAAAGCTAACGCATAGTAGGATTTCTAAAACGAAGAAGTGAAATATACAACCCCAAATGGACCGTCTTGACTACGAGACAATCGGAACCGTCCAACAAATATGGAGTTATTCTATGAAATACACAGGATCCTTCCCTTTACGCTCTACCCAAGATGACAAATATGAATACGGACTGATGTCTAAAAACGCTTCACTACCGCCTATGGTCCAGAACTATTAACCAGATGTTGATTTCTACTTTCAAAATGACGGAATCTCTTTCCAGTAGTCAAACAAGTGAAGAAATGGTTAGAAAGCAGTATCCAGCCAGTTCGATTTTGGTCATGGTTGTATATAAATATACGGTATATGCCTCTTGCTCAGGATACTTGTTTAGCCACATCTATTGTTTCATTGTGGTCACTGCCGTGTTAGAAGACAAATCCCCGCATAATGAGATGTCTTTCTGAAGAAATGACGTAATGGACCTGCCTGTATCTGTCGGCAGTCGATATACCTTCGACTTTACGCAAACTCCGGCCTCCCACACTCGTATCGATCGATCTCCTCGCTTCACTGTAACTGTTGTTCACTCACTATCACACCGCTCCCCGGGTCCGCCTTCGAAAATAAAACTGCCGTTGGTTATCTTAAACAGTTCAAATCAAAGTTGGACTCATCTGTAAAGAGCGGGTTTTTCTAGGTTCGATCGTCCCATTGTTTCATTTCTGCCGCCAATTCCAGTCCCCTTGTTTGATCGCCTCTCCTCAGTAAAGGCCCATCAGGCCGCCGCTACACATCCGCTGGAATCACTTCATGTCATCGTGCATCTTACTGTTCTGGAAGAAACTTGACCACCCATATTTGTAGCCACGTCATCTGCTGAGACTTTGATTTCTATTCGCTCGTCACGTGATATTTCCCTTTCTGGAGCCATTCGTTTGTCACGTGATATTTCTTTCCTCCCCAGGAGCCATTCGTTTGTCACGTGATATTTCTTTTCCCAGGAGCCATTCGTTTGTCACGTGATATTTCTTTTCCCAGGAGCCCATTCGCTGGTCACGTGATATATCCTTCTCAGGAGCCATAGCATTCATTCACCACCACTACAATAATATCAGTACCTGTATTTTTATATTCCTCCCGCGGATATGATACTTTCTGACCGCCTCCATGGCGATCAGTCGCAGCGTGCGTGCCGTATCAGCACATCACAGCACTATATAGACCATTCCATGTTTACACATAGTTAATTCTTCTAAAAGATAGAGTAGAATATACGGGGCGGGGCGGCCAGGGGATTCTTCGCGAGCTCGCTGTCGAACGACGCCACCTTTTGCTATTGTTGTTTAAGGTAATGGGCTCGCCGTGGTAACGATCTCTGATTACCTGACCTACTCCGGTATCGCCATCAGCCGGCACCTGCGCTACCCTGCGTCCTATCGCTGTTTGTTCCGCCGCCGCCTTACGATCGATGAACTCCGCAGCTAAGCTTCACGCGCGCTGCTAATTGTCTTTTGTTGCTGTCTTTAATCCTTTCCCTTTTTATTTCTCGCCCCTGCTTCGTTAAAAGGAGGCTGTCAGTTATCAGCTGCTTTTTTTGTATATATATATATATATATATATAAGACAACCGATGTCGAAGCTACTCTTTCGCTTCCAACAAAAGCGGCGAAACTCTTTACCCGGACCCGTTTCCGCAATTTAAAGGTAAAGGTAAACGCCATAACCTCACGAGCTCCCAAAGACATCTACTCAGTAATGATTTGCCAACAGGGCCTCGCGAGTCCTTTATTCCACAAAAACCTGGGGACGAACGCAGTTCTTCTTCGCCATCTTTCGCAGAGGAGAAAAGCGAGTTGTGTTCCGTCGGGTTTAACTCTATCTCTCGAATCTGAAAATCTAGCATGAATTACCCGGGTAATCAAGCGGCAAACCTGTCGTTTTCTCCCCGTAACCCTTTCCCCGCCGGTACGTACAAAATGACCATTCCGAGTTCCCCTTTTAAACGGCTATCGGGATAAGCAGCAACAGAAGTTTCTCTTCTCAAAACCGTAGTCACAGAACTGCTTTTCCTTTCTTCTTCTTTTCTCGAAGACATTTCCGGGGTTCCCAGTAATTTCTCCTCTTCCTGTAATTATATCGAAATGGTCGATACCAGTGATGCTTTGTTTCGATGTCTCCTTTGATTATCTTTGGCTGAATCAATTTCACCTGCAGCTTTATACCGAGCACAAATTATTTGCCTTGGCAACGCCTCAGAGAATCTACCAGAAGACCACAGAGGCTTATTATTATTATTATTATTATTATTATTATTATTATTATTATTATTATTATTATTATTATTATTATTATTATTAAGATTGAAAAGTAAATTCGGTAAGCAGCTATCGATGAAAAATTTGCAAGCGGAAATCTGGATTTGGCGTCGGTGCCACAGAAAATATCTCTTAGACGAGCAGGTGCATATTAGCCAATCTGAATCCGTTTCTGACTTTTGGTGTCAACACTGAAGCAGGATTGTCGCGATATTTTGGGTTTTACATAACTTCACAATACGAAATTCTTCTTTTCTCATTTTTGAAAAAAAATAATTCATCATCGTTTTTTTTTTTTTTTAAAGAAACACAGTGTTCACGCAGTTAGACAATATAACTTAGTTCTCCTGCTGTTATGACTCTGTCTTACAGAAATCAACAACAACGAGTGCGCATTCTTTAGCCAATTCCATCATTACCGACATCAGACACTTGAAGAAATCGTTTATTCTACAAATTAGAGGCAACAGACAAATCATTGAAAAAGTGGGTCTAAGAACAACCCGAATCGCAAATACCAATAACGTCGATAGTATGTCCTTTGTATGATGTAGTATTTAAATTCCTTAAATTATTGGCAGTCCTTTTCAGCCTTTCCATTGTGGAGTAGCATCGATGTGAAGAGCACCCTTGCTCCCGTCTCGACAACCACGAAAGTCAAGTGGAATGGCTGCAGTGGCATGATGCAGACCGATCATCTTTTCACCAGTTTGAGATACTCGATAAGTAGCTATGGACCCACTTTAGAAAAAAAAAAAGAGCCAAATATATGACTGTGAGGTCCAACAAATGCAAGGGAGTTGAAAGCTGCTCCTGATAGCTTGTTGGACAATCCTGATCATACAGTAGGCGATGCGAAAGAAACATCATCTGGTGTTATTTTCGCCTGAATTATTCCGGGGAAACGCTAGCGATACTTTTCGCCCAGTGGTGGCTCAGTTTCCTTATGTTATCCCCGAGAAAACCCGCAGTAACACCGCAGTGGTCGGGTTTTTGAGGCAGTGATCTGTATTTCCGACCGATTCACTGATATCTATTCTCAACAGAATTTTACGCCTGGATGGAATTAAATCGCAGAAGTTCCAGTCGGCTTTTAGACCTGATAATGTGATTAATTCGCGAGGTAAAGTAAAATTGCGAGGAAGTATAATACCTGTATAAGATAATCTTACTTCTTTTGCTGATTAGCGTACGTAAAGAAACTATTGGTTAACTCCACGCTCAGTTGGCTCAGGCCATTTTTACAGTAAGGATTCAAACGTATTCTCGCCCAGTTGCTTTGGCTGTCAGGTTTTGCTGCTTGATTGCAAACATTGTAACGTCCAATCGTCGCGGACTTCCTATTTACTGCCGAACTGCGAATGGATCTAGTTCAGCTTCCTTATTTGACATCAGTCATAAAGCTTATAATTCAAACCGCTTCCGCATGTGTTTCAACTGAAAAACGATGCGATTTTTTTGCGCGTACCGCCACCAGGAATAGATTCCATCATAGAGCATCACATGGCATCGGTCTATGGATAGATTCAGCGGCGCGGATCGATTGAAGACAAACAGAACATGTGTTGGTGTCTGTAATAAACCCTGACACAAGAAAAACTCGTCGGCCTTAATAAAATTATCGATTCACCGCTGTCGGCAGCCTAGTGATTTTCATCTATCAACGCAAGCCTGTTCAGTGTAGACGGTATTAAAATGTCAGCGCGTATTAATACCGATATTATTCTTCAATAATATTTAATCAATGAAGCAAAACAACAACAACAACAAAAATTAATCAATCAATCTGTAGCAAGAGGAGAAGACTGAAAGAAAAATCCATGCCGAAATTAAAACTGATAAATTTAAAAGGAAAACCCGACGTGACGACGAAAATCTCTGTGGGATGAACCTAAAAGTTAGAGACAACGCAGAACCCAGGCGATAAATCTCATTGTTTTAGTCCATAAATCCTGGATCCGAAAGGTACTGTCAGAGCCGACTGGTAGCTTACTACAGGTAACGCTTACTTATGAATGCAAACGTTGACTAACGGCAGCACTGTGGTTGAATGGCAGCCAATTAGAAACGTTTCCGCTCTTCTTTCTTCTTTTTTTTTCTATAATTCTTAAAAGATAAATATTCAAAATGGTTCTAAGTACCAAAATCTAGAAGAAATCCAGAAGTTTCAACAGCTCCATCAAATTTAAATATTTGGAAAGTACGGACAGAAGCCACCCGATTCAAAGTTTAACTTTCTTTTAATCAGTAGCAATAAGAGATACATGTTAAAAGTAACGCAACAGGGGGATACCTGCGGGTACTGCTGGATTATCTAAGAGAGCGGATGATGCCAGATTGCCAAAATATCCAATGCAGCAAACTCTGGGATGACAAACCCGGAAGTATGAATCCCAGGCTTAATATGAACGTCCGCGTGTTAGTTACCGATTATAGCAGTTATCAGCATGGTAAACGGCGAGTGACCAGAGATTACGGGAGAAAGTAAAAATTTATCCCTGGTGCCGTGTGAGCCCACCACAAAGACTGGCAGCTATACATCAGTAGGTTACTGACGTCCTGCTTAACTTTTTTTAAAAAATTTTTGTTGAATCTGTCTAGAATGGCGTTGTCTAACAAGGGGGAAGTTGGGTTACACAGCTGGCATAAAATAAAAATAAGATTACCATAACCACTTCAGACTCGGCGCAATTAACTGGACTGAACCAAACATGAATACTGCAGAAAAAAGGAGGGTAAAGGTGAATAGACACCTGACGGTGAAGATACATTCCAAGATGATAATCACCGCTTTAAAACGATGGACCTATGAAGAAAATGAAATGAATAATACTCTAAAGCGCAAGCAGAAGACTCGCGATTACCTATCAAGTCAACGAAATAAAACCCAGGATCAACAGTTACTGAGAAATATCAGCTTAACCGAAGACACGGAATTTTTACCAAACTTAATCATGAAAGTCTTCAAAAGAAAATCACAAGGCGGAAAAAAAAATTTATCCGACTAGCGGAGACGAAAAGCCAGATAACAGTCTAGAATTCAGAGTAGACGTGATGGCAGCTGCGTACCTGTTCAAAGAAGAGTAGATAACCCAAGATGAAGACAGCCTAAGTGAAAATTATTAGCCGGCACTCGTTTATAGACAAAATCACCATAGAATTGTTGATAAGGCAATTAAATATATATATCAAACAGTTTAGAAACAACCTCGGACGCAACTGAAAGAGACACAGGTCAAGCCATCTTACAAACTCCATCCATGAGACTCGAAAGGAAGACCGAGTATTTACCTCTGCTGCAGCTATGCGAGACCTCTGGTGGTGAAATTGTGCAGTAGCGAAGGTTTTGCTGTTTTTAGATTTTCTCCTTCGGTTTCAGGGTTTCTCAATAAAATAACAAGAAAACGTGTATTTTTGCTCAGATTTCTTGTAAATCCACTCCGAAATTTTTGCAAAAAAATTATTCGCGATTTAACTCCCCCCCCCGCAGAAGTTAGATTCATAAATAGAGTTATCTGCTCTTTGTTACTCTTGTACTGTCAACTAATTCATGATTCTTCATTCTCAGCAACTTCCGTGCACTCATCAACAAAATCTGCAGAACCCCTAAGCCCCTTTGGAAGTAATTTGAACAAAATTTAACTAAGTGTTAGTGGGCTAGTTTGAGTTAACAAGCCAGCAACTGTCAGCTTACGCAAGCCTGCCGGTCGCTATCGAGAACAGAGGATGATCGCACGGGAATATCAGCTCAAATAATAAACGGATAGAAAGCCGCGGATATCAGCGCGAACCACAGCTAACTGTTTAGCATTTTGGCAACAATATGAATTTTCCCCTTTTTTGTATGTGTGACAGTGAAACAGCAAGGAGAGCAGTCTTTCACTTCAGAGTTCTTTACTCTCACTGCAAACGGCGATGGAATTAGTTGTTCGAACGGTAAAAGTCGGAGTAGCTCGTTAATATTCCCTGCTTCTTAAGATGATAATATTTTTGAGGAAATACATAACATACACAGCCTTTAACGACTGTTAGTTTAGTGCGGATAAGGGTAAATCCGCATACCCTCTCTCTACTACTTTCTTCCTTTCCACCGTTTATCATACTTCACTGAACAGAAAGAGATGCGATGAATTTGGAATTTAAATTTCAAGCCTCTCTTACCTATCTTTTTTCCCCTGGGCTTAAGAAAATCGATGCTCGTTAATAAACTTTAACATGAAAACAGTTGTAGTTTAATATTTGGCTAGAAGGGATGGAATGAAGCGTGGACTAGTTTGGTTGATATGCTTTTTTGTTTTGTTTTATAGAGAGGTACCAGGCCAGCCAACGTCTCTTCTGAGCTTGAATCCAGAGGCTAAGAAAGCATGGAGATGTATCACGCGCTGCGGCTTGTGTAGCCAACGTTATCTGCGCTCTTCGGTGCCGTCCCAAAGTTCTGGTGAACAGATGGCGCCATTCCAGGGGGTTCTGCTAAAGTTCGAATGAGTATATAATGCTGTAAGATAACCGTAAAGTAGAAAGTGTAACCAGAAAATAGTAGCACTGTCAAAGGTCAAATACAGGGAGAGAGGCCTATAACTTAGCAGCAGACTTCCGGTGGAGGGTGGTCATGTGATGATTTGCACAGAACATTATTCTAATTAGGTCGTTGCAAAAGTTTTGTCGGTTTTTATATTATGCTAATTTGGGGTTCATTTTTCTCCTGCTTGTAAAGGTGTACGTAGATAAGTTATATATCGTTTTGTAGCCTGTGCTTTGGTTAAAAACCTACATTTTCAAAAATCATCAAACGGATATTTGTTTCAGGGTTCTGGGTGAGGCATGGATGGAAAAGTTTTTCGTACCATTTTGCTCCACGAGTTCAAACTAGGCCACAAAGGGAGTGAGGCAACTCGTAACATTAGGCGAGCAAGGGGAGAGGGTACAGCAGATGAGCGGACGGTACAACGATGGTTTGCAAAGTTTCGATCAGAAGATGTGAGCCTCGAAGATAGGAACGTAGCGGACGTCCTTCCAGCTGTGATGACGACCGTCTGAAAGCCTCAGTTGAAGCCGATCCAAGAAAAACAGAGCGTGAAAATTCTGGAGAGCTTGACGTGATCACTGCAAGTGTTTCCCGACATCGTGATGTAATCGGCAGGTGAAAAGGCTTGACAGGTGGGCGCCTCACGAGTTGAATGTACAACAAAAAATCGTCGATTGGAGATCTGCTATTCGAGTCGAAAGAAACAAAACGACCCATTTCTTGACCGAATCATTGCGTGTGATGAAAAATGGATCCTTTACGACAATCGCAAACGATCAGCACAGTGGCTGGACAAAGACAAGGCGCCTAACCATATTCCAAAACCCAGTCTTCACTCAAAGAAGGTCATGGTCACTGTCTGGTTGACTGCAACTGGTGTCATCCACTACAACTTCTCGCAACCTGGCGAAACCATCACAGCTGAAAGGTACTGTTGTGAATTAAACATCGTTCATCAGAAACTCTCCAAACGACAGCCGGCATTGGTGAATCGTAGAGGCCAAATCCCGATCCATGTCAATGTTCATCCTCATGTTGCAAAAGTGACTCTTCAGAAACTGAACACGTTGGGGTACGAAGTTCTCCCTCACCCAGCCTATTCACCAGACCTTTCTCCAACAAACTACCACCTTTTCAAACCCCTCAACAGCTTCCTTCGTATGAAAGCCTTCTCCAATCAAGCATCAATTTAAATTTCCTTCCAACAACTTATCGACTCCAGAAATCCAACTTTTTTCAAAATGGTATAAGTGCGCTTGTGACTCGCTGGCAGAAGTGTATCGATTGGAATGGAACTAACTTTGATTAATGAACTCCAAGTTCAGTAAAGTCTTATTGTTGCGGTAAGAAAACCGACAAAACGTTTTTTAACGACCTAATAATACAAATGCAATCTTAGCATCAGCTAAGCTATACCCTTGTTTATGGTAAGCTGGTGACTTTATGCAAGAAAACTTGTTTATTTCCAAAATGTTCAGACAAAATCATTGCATATGACGTCAGTTCTGGATAAAATCTTTTTTGGAGAAACATCTCAGGCTGTAATGATATTTTAAAGCATAATTTTGTCCATTTATTTTGTTCTATACGCAAACCTTATTTGAAAATATTTCTCACCAATACTGATGGTTAGCATAAGCATTTTTACAGAATATGGGTTTTGTCTAATGTCTCGGACAATTTCTGAAAATAGCTTTCAGCGACGGTGTAGAGCATAACGTTTGGTCTGCTAGATAAAATTGATGGGGAAGTGAGTGGCTAGAGAGGCCTTGGCTCCTTTTCTTAATAATAGCTTTAGAAAGTTAGCAGAATTATTTTAAAATATTACTGATTGCTTTTACTATTGTTTCTACATTTAACTGTTTTATTTTTTTAACACGTATTATTAAAGCGCGACAGTTTTAATTATTTCTTTGAAAAAAATCTTAACGTCTCTTGGCTTCAGAAATTGCTCGGTGATAGTTTGCGTTACCAAACCGCGTCAACTCAATCCTTCGTGTAATCCATACTCCGTGACTTATTCACGTTATCAGCAAAATAATAACAACAATCATCTTACTGCGTAAATCATCCTCCAGACTAAAGTTCAGACTGTTATTCTTTTTCTTAATATTGTTTGGTTTGATCATTACACGAGTGGACTCAAAATGGAACCTCTTCTTTACGTGATTAAATGATCTAGTCTTTGGTTTCTCGTAATGACAGCGGAGTTAGACGAGATGGCATTTTAATGTTTCCTAAACACAGCCTTTACGCTCCTGATAGAAATTAAAAAAATAAATAAATAAATACGACGACAGTTTCTCCTTCAATCAAAACCTATTAGTTCGGAAATAAATTCTTCCCTGATGTTGTTGATGCTAAATTCTATCAAAAGAGGCGTCTATGCAAAAGTCAGACTTTATTCATAATTTATCATAACTTTTATACATAAAATATTTCACTTGACTTGAAATGGCTTAAACGAAAGACGGTATTTACATTTCTATCGCTATGAGGCTAATGATATTTTCAGAAAAGTTTTAAAACTTTATTTAAGTATTTTGAAAATATGCAAAGTTTACTTATTTTTTGGTCAGCGAAGTTTATTTATCAAAAACATTAATTATCTGTTTAAAATATATTAAATTAGCTTTAATATTTTCTATTATTCATTAATTAAATCCTTGCGTATTATCTTAGATGCATTTGCATTGTACTACCTTTCAGATTTGTATCACTCCGCACTGGCTGAGCTACACAGGCTTGGGAACGCAGGACCTCACATCATCTTTTGTAACTAACGATAAGTCCGCGCCACTCACGTTTCGCATTGATTGAGCGTGTCAACTAAATACCCGACCGGTCCAACACAAATACTAACTAACCGATTCCAAAGTAGTATAATTAAAATAAGGTAGAGTTCGGTGTGATTTATAGGGTTAAATGGGATGTACTTACCAAACGTTTCGAGATCAAATATAATGAATCCTATTACAGCATCAGCCTTCGTAATGAAACACAGCAAGCCTCAAAGACTTTCTTAGTGCCGTTGCATTAACTGGTCCGGGTATCTGGATGAAACTGTGAAATCTACCTACCGTGTCCCCTTGTCAACGGCTCTCAGCGGGGAATCGCGTCCCAGGCAGCGCTGTCAGGACCCAGGCAGGGTTAGCGGATCGCGCCACTGGTCTCCTTGGGCCCGAAAATGTTACTACACTGGACTGGTCAGTCACGCGACGACCACCCCAACCCTAACCACCCCACCCCCCGGATCTTCCAGCTAGACGTGGCTTTGGTCCGAGAGTAGCAGGAAATACCAGATGAGATGATTACCTGTTTCCCTTCGCGATCATACAGATTCATAATGTTCCTGGCTGGCTGTGCTAATTATCCTGTGATAGTTTTTTTTTTTTTTTTTTACATCTTGTCGGGGAGGAAACGATCAACTGGCTGATTTGGTCAAGGAATGAATTGTTTTCTATAACATAACTTCTGATTACTTTGCGTGTTTCTTTTAAATTGAAATTAAATATTCGTTCTCAAATTCCATGATGCCCGGCTGTGACTTCTCCACTGTTGCGAAGCGTAAAATACGGCATTACAAATTACAGTCGTTTACACTTTTTATGAAGTTCTGTTTATCTTTACAAGAACAACAACAAAAAAAGCAGTCGGAAATTTCGCATTATTTTATTTAAACATATCATATTCAAACATCTTTCGAAGCAGACAGCAGTCTAACAAAAAAGAAAATCTGCATTTTATTTGAAACGAGGCTCCAATGACTTCTATTGTACATTACTCTGGATACGGGCTGGACATTATATCATCTGCCTCTGTAGCGTGATATTAAGCATTAGAAAGCAATAAATGTGAAAAATTAAACACAATCCAAAAACGTCGGTGTTCGACTGACGTTGGATATACGTGAGCACCTAAGTCCATAGTTCTGATTTGCTTTTTTTAAATCCCAAAAGATGGATTAGAATGGCTAGAATCTCTCTCTCTCTGTACTGATGCCATATCTCTCTCTGAACTGACGTCATTTTTCTCTCTGTACTGATGTCAATTCTCTTTCTCTGTGTACTGACGCCATTCCTCTCTCAGTACTGATGTCATATCTCTCTCTGTACTGACGTCATTTCTCTCTCTGTACTGACGTCAATTCTCTCTCTGTGTGTACTGACGCCATTCCTCTCTCAGTACTGATGTCATATCTCTCTCTGTACTGACGTCAATTCTCTCTCTCTGTGTACTGACGTCAATTCTCTCTCTGTGTGTACTGACGCCATTCCTCTCTCTGTACTGGCGTCATCTCTCTATACTGACGCCATTCCTCTCTCTGTACTGACGTCAATTCTCTCTCTGTACTGACGTCAATTCTCTCTCTGTGTACTGACGTCAATTCTCTCTCTGTGTGTACTGACGCCATTCCTCTCTCTGTACTGGCGTCATCTCTCTATACTGACGTCATATCTCTCTCTGTACTGACGTCAATTCTCTCTCTCTGTGTACTGACGCCAATTCTCTCTTTGTGTATACTGACGCCATTCCTCTCTCTATACTGACGTCATATCTCTCTAGACTGGCGTCATTTCTCTGTCTCTCTTCGTCTATCTATCTCTCTCTCTCAAGGGTTTTCAGCGTAGCGACATTCTCAAATACTTTCGGCCATCTATGATCAGAAGTACTAACTATGAACTTGGTAACGTATCCGCAGGGCTTGAAAAAAACGAACAAATAATAACGATACTATTATAAATAGATGGAATAATTTACCAGCGGCAAATGTTGATAAAATTAGTTAAAAGCGAGCGAAAACCAAAGTCGAGGTTCTTTTCGTCCCGGGAGATCCGACATTTAGCATGATTTATCCAACAATCATCAGAGAATATCAGCCCCCCTCCATTTTCCTTCCGTCACGTTGCTTAGAGAAGCTAAACTTAGAGCGCCCAGACAAATCTCTGTGACGACTTTCTTCGGTAAAAGATTAAGGATTCTACAGAAAATCTCGTTCTTTGGCAATGTTTATTTTTGGTAATTATAAAGCTTCTAAGCCGGGATTATCGGCGGGTGCTGAACCCCAGCCACCAAGACACGTTCCCTCACAACGTTCTTGTAAGCCGGAAGTTGAACTTAACACTACAAGAATGTTTAAAATTACTGTAAAAACTATTCACATTAAAAATATATATATTTTTTTTTTCTGATTTGAAGGAAATCTGTTGAGTAATTTAGAAAACATCGCTCTGTAGAAAAACACGTTTGGAGGATACCGGCAGAATTTAAATGGCCGTCACGTGATTCGAGTATTTGAGTCAGTCATTAGCATCTAAAATAACAGGAGCTTGTTAAATGAAAATTTAAATAGAAAGGAAACAGCGAACGAATACTTTAAGTAATTTAGATTAGCAGAGAAACATGTTGTGTTTTTTTTTTTTTTTTTAGTTACGTTGTTTGACTGTTTTATTAGCTTTACGTTTTCCTTTTTGTTTTTTTTTTAAAAAAAAGTAAAATTCAAATAGTTAAATGTTCGGACGAATTGGTGCTGGCGTTGTTTGAAATAGTTGCAAATCTTTAAAAGAAGAAGCTGAAAATAAAACAAAATTTGAAAAAGCAATTTTTATTTAGTCCAAGCTTTATTGTATTGTTAGCTAATTTTCTTATTGCAAAACTGCCAAACTGACTTCCAACTACACACACACACACAAAAGTTCCTCGAAGATCGAAATCGAAAGCTCGGTTCAAGTTGTCTCCCTTGAAGATGCGGTCAGCAGGAGTCGAGTGGTTGGCTGAGTTCTCTTTTCTCTTGTGGTACTTTCGCCACATTCCGTTGAAAACAGCTGACTTGACTTCGCAGAAACTAAATTGGAAAATGCGGTTTCTGAAAAGAAATCAGCAGGTATTGTCAAAGAAAAGGGGGGGCTGAGCGAAAAACGAACAGTTGATATCAGTTGGTAGCAAAGATACTAGAAGGTTCGAACTAATTAACCGACATCATCAGACATGAAAACCGGGTTCCCATCATAGCATTTTACACCTGCCATCGGATGAGTTTTAAAGCGAAAACTTAGTAGGTACCAACGCCAGACGTTAGTCATACAATAGCTGTCTCGAGCAGAGTGTGGAGGTAATGGCATATGTAAGCTGACAACTGAAAAGGCGGAAGCTAAACGGCTCACACGCCCACAGTTCCTTGTCACAGGAAGTCCGGTTCCGTTGTTCAACGCAGCTCCAAAGACCTGAAGTCTACAGAGTACGTAAAGGCTATATCAGCGGTCTTTCAGTCTGTCTGGCCCGTAAAATAAACAGCTCTATGCATTCGTCCTGCTCCCTGACAAAGACGGTGGACGTGAATAGGGAAATTTCGGCTCATAGGAGAACTGGACTAGATGATCGCTCATCTCAAGCCGCCTGGACAACCTAATTTATATTTGTGCTCTAACAGAATCACGCGCTTTGTCCTTTCCGCTGTGGAAGTTTTGCTCGTCCGCCAGCGTAAAAGGCATTTTCCCAAACCCTAACCTACCCCTAACCCTGACCTGACATAGACGACTCAAAAGGCAGCAGCTGGGTGCGAAAATCAAAGCAGCATCTCCCACGGATGTGGGCGGATAGAATCAAGTCACAGGAGGAAGCCTGACGAAGCAAGGTGAGCCTTTTACATGTGGGAGTATCTAAACGGAACAGCGTGAAATAGCTCCTAGTGTTTGTTCAACGATTTGCCAAATATGGACTTGATGCTGCCTCGAATTAAGAAATCAAACTCTCTGCAAAATCCGTCGATCGGTTTGTGAATGAAGCGGCAGAAGATGTCTGAGAGCAGCAGACTGCGGCCTTGAGGTATTCAGCGTGGCTCTGACATTAATGGCATTTCTCGTCTTTCCTTTATTGCGAGATACTGCGCTTCAGAATCAGGTGGAATAAAAATGGAACTTTGCCGCTTGGAACCGCTGAGGAGAACAACAGAGGCTGAAGACATTATGAAAACTCTTATCAAACATTTTAAACACAGAGATGACACAGAGAAAGGTTTTTTGTGTAAACATCGATAGAGTGCTTGCGTTGGTGTGGGAAGGATAAGGGATTTGTACACCTCCTGATGTAGAAAATTGGCCATCCGAATATCAGGTTTCTCTTCGTCGTTCGTCATGAGAACCTCTGTGCAAGGGTGACTAATTCCGAGCATAATGCGGTAATGGTTACCGTGGCGAGGATTGCAAATTTTCTTGTTTCTCGCTCGGCTCTCAGATGTAATCATTGTAGTCTGAACTTCACCGTGGAATCCGGTACACCACCCTCGAAAAGTTTCCGACTCCTAATTTAAACACTTGATAAATATCATTTAAACTTCGCAGACGTAGTATATCTTTAACTGAAAAGGAATGTTTAAGCTTAAAAGTGGTATTTAATGTCGAGATATTTAACCATGTTATACCGAGTCAGATTTAACTTTTGCTTATGCTGATTCTGAGTAGAGGAACTGGACAGTGGTTAGTATTTGTTTTGAACTGGTTGTATATTTCGTCATCGCACTCGTAACGCAAAACGTGAGGCGATATATGGCTTTGTCGTTACCGAGGTCATAGTAATGACGAACATACAGTGGTACTGTGTTTCAGCCCTCATGGCTCGTTGTACAAATGCATTCCACGTAGTATACAGAGGGATAAAATGTATGTGTATTCTAAACGCTGTGGAAGAGTTCAACATGTTTAATGGTGCGCACACACATTCTATAAATTCAGCACGTGTTTTCAGTGTTATTTTGAAAGTTCTAGAATTTCAGATAAAGTTTGGCATAGATTCACTGAGAGGTTTCTAAGTTTTAGTATGTGGTAAACAACTGCACGATTCTAAACGCTTTATAAAAGCCACTGCCACGTGTTGGCAGCGGATTGGCTGTTTTAATATTACTGGGAGAGGTAAATTGATTACTTTAGCCTGAACTGTTAAGCCGTTGACGCAGAACAATACTTGCGTTCCTAATTGGAAACCTGTGAAGTACCGATCATGTGTATGTGGTCTGTGTTGGTTTTTTTTTCTCTATCGGTTCTTTTATCGTGAGAAGCGACTTGAACGATGCTTCGGAGGGAAGAAAGAGACTTTTAAAAAAATATATACCTACGCACTTCCGAGAGGATCTAAGACGAACCCAATTAATGGAGCATCGCGGAGAATGACGTTCCCAAGTAGGCCCGGATGTCAATCGATGGAACCTTTTTGAGGTGTCGAGAGTAAACAGTGATCGCCGGAGAGGACTTGACGTCTTTGTGATCTTCGGCACGTGATGTCGGTTTAATGGCTATCTTGGACACCACGTGCCGGTCCGTCTTCCGGAGAGGAGCTTCGACCGAAAATTATGCCTTCTTTAGCATCCTCTGGATAAATCAGCGCAAGAATTCAAATCTATTGCGCGTCCTTTAATGGCTGTTCTCCTGCAGAGAAATATGTGCATATTACATAAGATATTTCTAGACAGAAAAAAAGAAAAATGCGTCACAGTCGCTGTCTGGCTCAAGGTCTGGTAATAAGTGGTCGAGGAAACCGTGTTGAAAAAACAGTTCCTGCTATTGCGTTACATCCCCGACGTCCCTTGCCAAACAAAGACAGTGAGAACTAAATCGACTGGGTTTATTAACTCTGCCGCAGTCCTTTGAGAAATGGGCACAATTCTGTAGCTGACAGAATCGTAATGTACCCTAACAACCGTCACCTATATGACCGGTGTTACAGCAGACGCTACAGCTGTGGCTTTCCGCCCCACCCATCTTGTTTATCACCAATTTAAATGTAAGTTATCTGACTTGGCAAAAAGCAGTGTGAAGAAAGCTTAGAAATGTTAATAACGCGAGCGGTTAGAGTATACAGTAAATAATTCATTTGTAGTTCTCGAAATTCGGTAAAATATCTTTTCTTGCGTAAGCCCATTCAGTATACACTGGCGTTCAAAATTAAGAGGTAATATTTTAAAAATTACTGTTATCGAAAATCGCGAGACACCAAGTGAACTACGTATTGAAAATAAAAGCCCCCCCCTTATTCGTTTTTAATGTAATTCCACATCTGAAAAAAATAATGGCTGGGCCTTTTTTTTCCTTCTCTCTTTCATATATCTCATTCTGCACATGTTCAATGAGGTGGAGATCAGCAGATTGAGATGCTCAAGCTATGGCTTCAAAATGATCTTTCGATTCTTTTCTAGCAAGGTGTTATCTGTTGAGTCTTGTTGTCTGCTCTGCATCATTATCCGGTTAGAGTTCAAATCCGTAGACATATTATACTGCGTCCTAATGGAATTTATGGAGTTCAGAAATAAAGATTCTCTTTTGTGAGAACCATATCAATTTTTATCAAGTCATCAGCTAAATAACCAGATAAAAGCCCAAAACAATCGATACATTCAGATTTTCATCACCGTGTTTAACTGTGGAGAAAACCCAGCTTACTCTATACTTTCCGCTGGCCTTTCTTCTAACTTACTGTCATTACTTGAAACTAAATGTCTCACATCTTTTGTTCTCATCAGCTCACAAGGTCACATGACATACGCCATTTTTATAAAATATGGTTTTGGCTTTGATTATCCCAGTCAAGTTACTTTTACTTATTACTATTAAGCTACGGATTTTCAACTGGAACCAAGCTAATCAATCCAATCTTATTCCGTGGTGATGCTGGCTGATACAGTGAAATCGTGAGCTGTCAATGCTCTAAACTTTTGGAACAGCAATCTATATTCCCGTTCTGTGGATTTCCATTTCTTACTCTCCCATATAATTTCACGACTGAGCCAATTAACTTCATTCCATAAATGGATATCGCTCACACCGCCCTCAGTACCGTCAACTTTCTACACAGGTGAAGGACGGCAGTCTTGTTTTATGTGGAATATCGAGTTAGGTGCCATCTTCAGCCGCCAAAAAAAGAGAAGAAAGCAGTAGTCGTCAACAAAAGATCCTTCGAAATCCATGCAAAAGCACAACTGAGCGGATAGTTATTCAAGTTAACAGGAAGAAACGATGTCGGAAGAACATGATGTCACACTTACTTTCGATATGAACTAAATTTAACATACATATAAATAACTTAAAGGATTATAATTAAGCAAAAAAAACATGGTGACAGCGACATTACCAATAATGGTTCATGTGTTCTGATACTAGGTCAACGGATTTTGCTTGTTCTTTTTATTTTGGATAATGGATTTTCAGTAACAATAAAGTGTCTAAAATAGCAGGTAACAGTGTCTTTGTATAATTAGCTCATTATTCATAACGCCAACGGAAATTATTTTCTTAGGGGATTCATTTGTTAAAATGCTATACAATAATGTTGTACGTCAATAATTATTCCAACGTAAAACAATATAATAGACATAATATAGCAACACATTCGTTTCTTCTGTTGACAGTCTTACCACTTGATCAGTTCTGGAGTCTTATCGTTTTAAACTCCAAATAATAAATTATAAAAAACTATATCTTTCAATCGTTCTTTACCTCTTTTTTTCTTTCATTGGCAGAGAAAATGGATTTTAAACTGACATTTCAGATTAAAATTAACATCTTTGTTGACAGACATCGCGAGCTGGTACTCAGTCGCCTCATTGGCTGATAAGTTATATGTATTCGTTATCGCTAAAGATTTTCGATTAGTTTTGCAGTCGGAAAGTCTAGGGGAGCATCTTGCATTAATCACACATTAGAGAAACTGACTATGAGTGCATCTCCTCTATCTCCTTTTTCGTCTTGTCTAATGCAGCCCTTTCCACCTCCAGCCTGAGTTCAAGATAACATCGGTCTACCTGCTGTTATGTTACCGCTACCGGATCTTCTTAAATTATAGTCTTTGCGTTCAGGATGCATGTGGGACGAAGACGAGTTCTTCCGTATAATAGCAGGATGTCTTCTCAAACGTCAATCACTGCATAATATTTCATAAGCTAATTCTCCCGTTCGGGAAGTCGCGGTTCTGTTAAGCTCCCGTCCATCATACCAAAACCGACCTCTATTATTTACCAACCGTATGGTTATAGCAGTCAATCACCTAAAACCATTTCTCCTCCCTTGAACGAAGAGTTTTCATAAGCTTCCTATCTAAAAATAAACAGATTAATTTTGAAAGCAAAGGGAGAATAAGATCAGTGGATACAGAGAAGTTTGAATAAAAGTTTCCAAACTCACTCATCAAAGACAACTGCTTTTACTGCAATTAAAATGCTTTCGTGGCAGTATGTTGGTAGGGACACACCATCAACAAAGCTATATAAGAGATACTAAATAAATCGTACTGTTCCAGAAATCATCGTGTAGAGAGCAAGGTACCTTGCTGGCTAATAAGATAGTGGGCGCTAAGAACAGTCAAACGGATCATGAAGCATTAAGTCAGTTTCCGCTGTATTAAATCGCTACAAAAGTTTTGTCAGCTTTTATATTATGTTAATTTGGGGTTCATTTTTTGCATCCTTATGAAAGTGTATGTAGATAAGTTATATATCGTTTTGCAGCATTGCTTTGGCATGCAAAATCTTTACCCTTTTAAAAATCATAAAATGGATATTTGTTTCAGGGTTCTGTGTAAAGCATTGATAGAAAGGTTTCCCACGCAATTTTGCCTCACGGGATCAAACTAGACCACAAAGCGAGCGAGGCAACTCGTAACATTAGGCGACCATGAGGCGAGGGTACAGCAGATGAGCGCACAGTACAACAATGGCTTTACAAAGTTCGATCAGGAGATGTGAGCCTCGAAGATAAGGAACGTAGCGGACGTCCTTCCAGCTGTGATGACGACTGTCTGAAAGCCTCGGTTGAAGTTGGTCCAATAAAAACAGAGCGTGAAAATTCTGGAGAGCTTGACGTGATCACTGCAAGTGTTTCCCGACATCTTGATGGAATCGGCAGGTGAAAAGGCTTGACAGGTAGGTGCCTCACGAGTTGAATGTACAACAACAAATCGTCGATTGGAGATCTGCTATTCGAGTCGAAAGAAACAAAACGACCCATTTCTTGACCGAATCATTGCGTGTGATGAAAAATGGATCCTTTACGACAATCGCAAACGATCAGCACAGAGACTCGACAGAGACAAGGCGCCTAACCACATTCCAAAACCCAGTCTTCACTCAAAGAAAGTCATGGTCACTGTCTGGTGGACTGGAATTGGTGTCATCCACTACAACTTCTCGCAACCTGGCGAAACCATCACAGCTGAAAGGTACTGTTGTGAATTAAACATCGTTCATCAGAAACTCTCCAAACGACAGCCGGCATTGGTGAATCGAAGAGGCCAAATCCCGTTCCATGACAAGGATCGTCCTCATGTTGCAAAAGTGACTCTTCAGAAACTGAACCCGCTGGAGTATAAAGTTCTCCCTTACCCAGCCTATTCACCAGACCTTTCTCCAACAAACTACCACCTTTTCAAACCCCTCAACAGCTTCCTTCGTATGAAATCCTTCTCTAACCAAGCAGCAAATGAAGCTGACTTCCAACAGTTTATCGACTCCGGAAATCCAGCTTTTTTCAGAATGGTATAAATTCACTTGTAACTCTTTGGCAGAAGTGTATCGATTTTAATGGAACTTGCTTTGATTAATATGCTTCGCGTTCGTTCAGCGACGGTATGTAGTCTCGTTGTTGCGGTAAAAAACCGACAAAACGTTTGTGACAACCTAATACAAGACTTTGGCTAACCCACACTGTGAATATAAAGTGATCCCTCAGTAAAATACTACAGCAAATTTTCATAACTCCCTTGGTGTAGCATATCATGTGTCCATTTAAGCAAGAAAATTTCAGAACCATACTGTATTATTAATTGAGATATTTGAACTGTTATGATCGAGGGCCAGAGTTCAATTCCTGTTGAGGTGACCATTTCGGGTTGTCGTACCACCTTTGCATAGCTATTCTCCAGCTGGGCGCGTGAATTTCCTCTCACACCTAAAATGAAAAAAAATTCTAGCAAAGGTTTTTCGGTCGATTCGTTCCTGGACGGCGCAAAAAGAAAATTAGGAGAGACAACCACGTGACTATCATTTCTCTCTAGAAAGTTGTCCAGGACTGTCGATTTCCGCTAGAGGGTAACTTACGATGGTGAAGATGATGATTCACTCAAACAATCTACACTGCCGTTGTGGTTACTATTGACCCGCATGCATAGTTCCTTTCATTAATATTTTGTATCATATGACGTAGTGAGGAGAAGCATTCTGATTAACCGATACTGACTAATACGGTAACCTGGTTAGTGAAATAGATCTAACTGGGCGGTAACAAATATGAAATGCTCGCATCAAAAGGCCATCAGATTAGACTTGGATTTAAAATCCACAACAGTAAAATCCAGTCAGAGGTCTTTAAGTAAAAACACAAAAATTGACTTGACTATAAGAACTTTTGATGCGACTAATACATAGATTTTGGCTCACGGAGTAAATATCCGTTAACAAAACTGGGAATACGGTTAAAACGAAGACTTGAAAAAGTAACACATATCACATTAATTTTCTTTAAAAGTTAACCTCAGAAGTGTTCTTTATTAAAAAAAAACAAAAAAAAACAGTACACACAAAAGTACATTTCTTTTATAAAATGTAAACAACGAAAAACAAGGACATCCATATTGTTTAATTATTATTCGCTTCTTGTTATTCAATTAACTGCAGAATTTTCTTTATGTTCAATTTAAGTTGAAGAACGACAAAAGTAACTGTGCATTATCTAAGACGAGTTGAAACAAATTAAAATATCTGTGATGTATTTTGCATCAGCATTTCTCTTCTAGCAACTCGCCTAAAGGAAGTTGTAGGAGCTTCAAAAAATGTATTTCATTTCAGGGAATTAAATTATATCAAATTATCTGATGTGTGACCACGGGCGTATATTGTGACCGGAAATTATAGATCTTTTAGTAGTTATAAACGATTCTCCCATTTTTTCAGACGAGGCTATTTATAAACTGGCATCATTACAGGTAGTTATAAGAACTTTGGAACGTAAGTTCACTCTAATACATTAAATTACCGTATATTCTCTTCTCTAAAGGAAGACAATAGACTGAAACCAAAAAAATCACAGGAATTTGAGGTTAAATTTGTTTACAGAGGTTAGACAATACAACCTTTTTATTTTCTGTTTTTAGGGGAGAAAAAAATGAAATAGGTGTAGGCGAAGTTAGGATAAAATATCTACACAATCAGGTGAAAGTCTTATTTTAGATAAAATATTCTAAATATTGGACGCTTCCACATTCTTAAGAAATGTCTGCAGACGTCACGACACCAAAAGGACTGCAGATTTTATCAAATTCTTCGCATACTAATTTTATTTTGACATTATCGATTTCAAATTTGACATTTTTATTCGGTATGTTCCCTATATATAACAATGAACGTCATTAAATAAAATAGATTTTATTAAGAAGAGTTTGATTAAATTCTGGAGGTTTCTTAGATGCAAGAGAATTTCATACAGACCAAATTGCTCACAATTTAAGTCTTTTTCAGAGAATTTTTAAGTGGTCAGCAAAAGCAGCAGGTCCACCAAGTAACTGCTATCTATTGAACATTACTTTAACCTATTTGTTAACTAATAATTAGCTAAAAAAAAACCACTGATTGCATTTTGGAAAGAATATGAAAAAAAGTTAACATTCGTATGAAATATTTCAATCTTGTCCGTAAAGGTATTTTTAATTGATCCGGTTTCAGTCCAAGAACACAGATGTGTAGGTGTGTAAGACTTCCAACCTGTATTCATTGACCAATGGAGCCAACGATAAAAGTAAAGAACAATTGTGTTGTCACATATATAGTTACTCGTACAATGTCCAAGTCTCTCTGCTCACAGAAACTAAATGTTAAAAGCTTTCTTTCTTCTTATTGTTATTTTATTCATGTTTATTTTAATGATAAGACATCGCATTGCCAAGGATACATGGCAAATAATAACTTTAAATCAGCGCAATCAATATAGGAATGGCTTTCCATTATACTCTTCTCAACTGCGCTACAACTGCTTGTTGTTGTTTTTTTTACCATTGTCTTGAAAAATAGAAAAAGACGGTAGGAATTCCCATAGTAGGCAAACAAAAAAGAAAGATCATTAGCCTATTATTTTTTCTAGATTTATTGCAGACTGAATTTAATGTAAAATAATTTTCTGTTGTTTTTTTAACCTTGGTTTGTAGTATAGACATTGAATCTAATCAGTCAGGCAGATTTCTCGTAAAATGTTAAAGCTAATTGGTTTGTCTATTGGTTAATGAGTATTCTTCTTGCTGATTTTATAAATACTTCCATCTCAAAACATTTTCTACTTAAACGAAGTGAAGGATGTATGAACGGTACAAACACACACACACACACACACACACGTGTTGTGATAAAGAATACAGGTACATTTTACATCAGTACTGTAAAATTTGGCAGCATTTGTATCGCAGTAATCGTTCTATTTACGGGATGTTTAAGCGGCTCGAGCTTGACTCAGATCTGTGCCCCCTACCCTGACTGCCAGACCTCTGGATGTCGTAATTTGCGCAACGTTTCCGACTACTCTTGTATCACAGAGCAGGTAAGATTTGGGTTTTACTTCATCATTTATACGCCTACCACGTGATACGACCACTTTCCAAAATATTACACCAATGTAAATTCCACCTTTATTCACTTCAGTAAAGATGGGTGAACTGCGTCTTTGCAAGGCAGCCTACTTTATATAATGCGAGACAGTTATCTTAAGCTTAACTCTGTAAATTAATGGTCCTTTTTTTACGTTGTAACCTAGCGTGAAGTATAGTATTTTGTTTGATTGTCTATATCGCACTTAAGGTAAAATATGATGTCATATTTGTTTTCTTGGCAGACTGTAGAAATCTCATTAACCTCTAAATCTTTTCTCATTTGCGCGCATGTGAGTTTAAATTCGTCATGGCGCGGACCGGGCTTTGGCGTTTTTCGGTAAAACTTCGTTAATTCGATCCCGTGTTCAGTCAGAAACTCAACAACAACAACAAAAACCCCACGAAGGGTCATTTGCCATCCACTTTTCTCTCCGGGGTTTGAACCTCGTTGAATGCCGGCTCAGTTTCGCGGAGTGACTTGATTTCCTACCAGTTTCCTTCCACAGCTAGCACGGGGTTAGGGAAATTCTACTTAACCCTTTCGCGAGGATAGGTCAAACGCTATAGCGTTATTTCGGGGGCTACCTTGTCAAAATAACCAACCGACAACATCTACGTGACCGAAATCCCTCAAAGAACTCATTAGAAAAGTGCACGTGGCTACCATTTTGCAACCGAAATTTGCAACAACAACAACAACAACAAAAAGTTATCGATTCAGCCTAATTAAACTTACTGAAACCCATTCCCCCCTTAAAACAAAGATGATCTCAATGAAACGTCGGCAATTTATCGCGTATACGGTGTCTTGTTCAACTGTGGGCAAGCCTGATTTATCGCTCTTCCTCTTGAAGGTAATGAATGACGATAATTTCCGCATACTCGGAAAAGTTCCATTGTTATTCATCATTGTTGTTGGGGGGCTTTCGAAAAGCCATCAGTTGTTTCGCATCTAATTCCTATGCGCGCTCTGTCAGCGCTGAGAGCCAGAACCGACTTCTCTCGGTCGGAAAACTCCCGACTCTGGACAGGTCGATAACTTCTGTCAGTTGCCTCGCCAGACATCACATTAGTCGGCGGGCAATAATTGGACCGATCGCGTCGTGTCGCGTGCCAAGTCGACAAACGAATCAGATCCGAGAGATGATCACAGTCCTGGCGTGAAACCGAAGCGTCCGGCTGAAGAGCCCGAACAATACCACGACGCAAGATGCTCAGAGAAGATGGCACGGAAGCCTCGTCGGCTCCTCCTCATAAAAGCCAGACTGGCCGGAGTAAAGCTGTCAAACTCTGGTTTTATAAGAACCGTCAGTAAGCAGGAAAAATAACCGAATAACGATACTACGTAAGTGTTTGACACCCGCGTGTCCACGTTACACGGACCCGTCCGTGGAAATATCTTTTGAATGTTCGGAATAATAGTAGATAAAGTCAAAGCTAAGAAACCTGTCTAACTGACATAATTAAAGTTTGGTTGTATTATCCGTGGTCGTTTTCCTTTTTTAAATATGGGAAGTCAGCAAGCACTAGAACCATATAAACCTCGGCTCTATGACAACAGTGCACGTGCATGTATTGTCTTAGCTGATATGGATTTGATTACATGCAAGAACTGTAACAGAATGTCGCCCAATAACTTCCCGGATATTTTAACAGCTGAAGCCAATACATATTTCCTTGACCATCACGTCGCATAACATAACATTTATAGATTTTTGGTGAGGGCGCGCAAGGATAGTTAGCTCTTTTTGTATCATATATTGGGACCTAACTACACTTAAAATCTGCATTAGTCGGCACAGGTTGAGTATTGTATTTTTCTCTTCTTTTTTGGTATCTAGACAAGGAATTAATAAATATAAAGCTCTATATGGTACGGGACGTTACTGATCTCTTTAAAATATGTAGTTTTCCTAAAAAAAAAACAAAAAAAAAACAGGTTAACTTTATGAAGACGGGTGGAAACTCCAACCCGTGCCATTCGTCTAGTGAGGCTAACTGAACTCGCAGCGGTACGTCATTGTCTTCCTTGCGCCTCGCAGAACTCGCATTGAAGAGAATTTCAGATGCGGGGGTAGTGTAACATTGTCACCATTTGAATTTGGCACTCGGAGAGCCAGCGCGAGGTCAGTTCGGGTAAAGAAACTTGTTAACTGTTTATTTTTAGTTTGACAAGCTGTTTTGGCAGTAAGCGGTCACCGTTCAACATTTAAAGACCGAGATACAGTTCAAAATCGTACGCTCCGTAAATATTCCCCCTCTCGCTTTCCTTCTCCTGCCTCCCTCTTCCCCCACTCTTTTGGACGGAAGAACTCGATCAATGGGAAGCAAGGCAGCTCTGAGATTTAATTAATTCTGGCTGCTGGGAGGTGCGCAAACGCCTTTGTGCGAGACAATATATCTGCCAGAATGGCATGAGTGGGACGGAAGACTCCCAAAGCCTCACCGGGAGATAACGTTTCTGGTGGCATCTGGTGGCCTCTCCCGACTTCAATTAGCAGTGAGGCTTCTCGGTTATTTAATTTCTGGGTGATAAAGTTCGATTCCTCCTCCCGCTCTACTCCTCGCACGTCAGGGATTCGCTGAACGGTTTGCACCGAAAACTCGGCGTTTTCATGGCGAACCCACCTTCATCAAACAACTCGATGCCTGTAAGGTTGCATAGATCGCATTTAAAGGGGAGGGTATAGTGGGTGGCCACAGTGAGATCGCGTTTTTTTTTTATTGGTGGTGCACCAGCGCCGATAAACAGGAAGAGTATTCCGAGCCAAACCGCAGTTCGATAACAGGAAATCAGTTTCGCGCTCCATTTTGGCAGCTCGATTAGAAATCTTAGCGCGGCTTGGTCACTTATCAACCGCCGGTGCGTTTCTCCCTCAAATCATCAAAGAGCGCCGCCTGGTGAGCAAGAATACTGCAAACGACGGTTTTTGTTAGGCATTAATTACAGCCATAACTGAGTGCTTAGTTTACGGTCTGCAAACCGGCCAAACCGTATCAATTACAAGGTGACGACGCACGCGCCTTTCTTCGAATCACTGGCAAGTCGAAATTATTCGCTAAGTATATATTTTTTTAGAAATATCAACCGATTACCGTCTTGTTACCTTCCTTTCTCCCCTAGAAGATTAGACTTTTTAACGTCGGTGCTGTTTATTTACTATAACGGCCACTTAACGATTATAACTTTATTCCGTACCTTCATCTGGAAAGTTAAACTGGCCTCGTATTAACGATAATAGCATCTTTTAAAAACTGATTTTTTTCTTTTTTTTAAAAAAAATTATTCGCGAAATTCCCAAAATTCTTATCAATGAAATAAATAATGAAGTTAATTAGCACAGGAACAAACAGTTACTAGCCAAACGAACACTAAAAATACTATTCTTTGTAACTTGTGATAGCCTGAAATGTCTAAACATAATGACAGGGTTAGTTTGGTTCAGTAATTACAAGGAGGCAGGAAGCCATCGTGGATTGTGCGAAGCGCTCATCCTCTGTGAAAAGGAAATAGTCATCGATGCTATTCTAATGATAACCATTAATATTATTACTGTTAACCGTAGTTACAAATAATTCTGTCTAATCGTTAACGGATCTATTAATAGATTTTTTTTCTGACACCTAGTCACGCTGGAAACTTAGCTAATTTATAATTATGGCCCCTAGTGATTTTAGATAGCTGAACATACTTTCGCTGTCCATTTGCTTAGAGCCCCTAATTATTCTTAAAACTTCTGTCAGTCGCTCTTTTAAGAGTTTTAAAATTAAGAACTGGTGGAGCCAATATATTAAATCGCTTAGCGTATTCCAAACGATTAAGACCTGGAAACACTAGACCTATGCTGAATTCTATAATAAATTAATACTCTCCTAGAGATAAGAACTTCTCAGCATATCTAACATAGGCGAACCAAGAATTTATGTAGCAAGACTGAAATTGCTTTACTTTTTTGTTTGATACTCTAGTTAATTAATTCTAACTTGCTCTTTGGTTTGAACTTAGCTGAAATCCACCGCTTTTCACAATTAAGATTTTGGTTAACAGGTAATTATAGGTATTTTTCATATAAACGTCATCTTGTCCAGAAAAGGTCACGAGTTCTAATTATACAGATAAGCTGTTTGATATGTTTCTAGTCTCGCGAATAGTAAGTTGATAGACAGAGAACGGCGGTTAAGATCAGATAGGATGTATGATTAATTAAAGCCACGACATCAGCATAAAAGCTTCAGGTTCTTCCATTTACAAACATTACTCTGACCACGCTGAGACCCTATTTTCGAGATGAAGTGGATAAAGAGTCTAAAGGCAGGACTTCGAGAATGGTTCAAATAGTGAACGATCTCGTAACGACCTCATGGCCACTTGCTCTTTAGTGAATGCACTACAAATCAAAATACCATTTTATATGGCATTTACATGATACTTTAATCCCGTCTTTCATATTCACTGTCGTGTAAAAATTGTCTCTTGACTCTCTATGGTACTCGTTAATGATAAAGTAATGACGGTAGTTTAATTGGACTTAGCCACTCAGAATCTTCGATCAAACATAAATCTTTAGAAAACATGGTTCTTGTAGGAAAAGTGAAAAAAATCAGAAAAATATGAAATGGAAAGCCACATATTTTCTTTAATTTTTTTAGCATAATAGAGTGGATATACCTAATAGCTCGTTTGCCGTGTTCAATGAGGATGACTCATTATCCACGGCACGATCATTTGTAAGATCTTCGGAAATTCCACAAACTAATCTTGGATCCACGGATCTCGCCATATGTTAGGAAGACGCTTCTTTAGTCTACAGAGGAATTTGGTTTTTCATAGATTCCTGTTTCTCGCCTGTGATTCCTACACCTAAAGTTCAACCTTACGCATCATACACGATTTCTTCCAAATTATCTTCGCCTTCTTTTCTCCTCTTTGATATATATATATATATATATATATTTTGTCACAGATAATTCCCCATAAAACAGTTGGCTTGTCGACCATTCTAACAAGATGGCTGAATGATAGGCCGGCCGCAGCTTCAGGTTCGATCGTAGCACTAGCGCCTGGAACGTTGCTGTTGTCACTCTAGCTGTTTGAGATGATGGCCGTAGAAAGTCAAGAATTTGCGCTCTTACAACTGTCAGAGACCGCGTGTTTTCCTCTTATATATATATATCTTTTGTTTTCAGCTGAGTCAAAATTAGTTTTCTTATCTGAGACGGAATGTGTTCGTTAGATGCCGTTCAGCGAAACACTATCAGCCAGATCACCTCGACACCGCTGTAAGCCTTTGTAACGCCATCTTTACTCCAATCTAGACCGGCTGCCTGCTGATGATAAAGTTGATAATGATCGCCTTTTTTAGTCGATATGAACTAAAACAAACCTATTACTGGCTGTTGAGAAAATTGCGCAATCATAGAATAATCATTTTTTTTTTCAGAAATAAAATGAGAGCCAAGAGATGGCGCGGGTTGGGGCCGACTTGTAAACGTTACTTTTAGAATTAGAAGGATAGTGCACATTTTATTATGTCTTTACCTTATTTATTATTCACTTATGAACAAAATTGTACTATTATCTCTTTCTAAAAACTTTTTAGAAAACATTTAGACAATAATAATTGGCTATTAATAATGAATTTTGACTTCTGACGACCAATGGTCCAGCGACATATTACTAGACTCGTGACTTATAGCCGGAGTTCGAATCCCGGTCGGGGAGTCTCGTACCTCCCGGGCCACGGTTTCCTCTCGTTCTTCTTCGCCAGACGGCAATGAAAGGGTTCCAGTAAGGTTTTCCGGGTATATGTAGTGGCAATATTTTCGCAGATACCACTTGTTTGTCTTCCACCTTGACCATTGCACAAGAGCTCGTTACTGTGCCATGGTAACTCGGTCACCAAGGCAGGAACCCGACACCTTTTCGCTTCTCGCTCAATGCTGTGCCACGTCTCCGGCCCCCCCCCGAGCATCAGAGCAGGGCTGCGACGAGAAACCCCCTTGAGCGCCAACAACCAGTTGTCTCTATTATTATTTTATTTACCTCACATATCAACAGTTAACCATTGATTCATCAGTAAGTAGATTTTAACACATTTTAATACGGGTTTACCAATATTCTGTTATTTTTATTATTAGTTTTTTTTAAATAGATAAGTATCAATAATTAATTATCATTTTCAACTTATATTAATAGCTGGTCATAAGTAATAAATTGTAACTTCTAAATATCAATACTTAGATATCTGTTATTATTTCATCTAATACACAAAATTTAAATTATTATAAATTTTAAGTCATACTCAAATAAATGATAATTAATAAGATTATAGTAATTATCAATAACAGATTGAAAAATGCGCTGGTAATAATTGATTTTTATTAATGTTAACTCCTCAATATCAGTCAGTAGACTAATAATTAATCCTTAATGAATTTTAACTCGTGATTATCACAAAATGATAACTAGCCATTATTAATATATCTAATCATATCATCACCAGTATTTAATTCTTTTCATAATTGTTTTATTTAACGCAGGTATATTAATTACTATTACAGTATATTTAATTTGCAGCCACGAATAAGCTAATTACTAACTGGTCAAATACTTTATTTATTTTAGTAGATTTTGTTATTTTGTTACTTATTTTTTTATTTTTTATTAACCTTGAGAATTTTTGGCTTTTTTATTATTATTATTATTATTATTATTATTATTATTATTATTATTATTATTATTATTATTATTATTATTATTATTATTATTATTATTATTATTATTATTATTATTATTATATTATTATTATTATATTATTATTATTATTATTATTTCTTAATTAAACTTTTAAATACAATAGGAATTCATTTGTCGTTGCCGAAGGGAGACATGTTTCATATAAAATTAGACTACATTTTCAATTAGAGTTCTAAAGTGTAATTAACAGGTCCTGGAATCGTCCCTTCATCAATTACTTGGTACTTAAATTAGACTTTTCCGCAAGCGTTGTCAGAAAAAACGAAAATCAAATGAAACTAAATAGAACACAGAAAAGAAAGCACCATTGCCCCGCAGGTAAATCTGCGAGGATAATAATCAGATAAATGTTTGTTCTCTCTTTCAGAAGACAGCTTTCCGTTAACGCGGTTTTCGGCGATAAACGAACCCGAAACACTGAAGTATCGTTTTTTGACGAGAAACGTGTAGAACGTCGTTTCCACGACCGTAAACTATGTCGGGTTTCTTCACGACATATAAGGGTTAAAATATCTTGTACCACCGCCGCAAACTTTAAAAAAGAAGAAGCCAAAATCCGGTTTGGAAATAGGGGCGAGATGCAAGCCTTAAAAAGTGGCTAATTACTCTAACTGTCCTCCTACAAACAGAACGAGTAATGAAGGAGCCCAATGGGTCGAAGTTAAGCTAGATGGCGGGACCGCAGTAGATGACCAGCAAGTTCCCATTTACTAACGAAGAAAGGTCAGTTAAATAATACACCTGTGGTAGCAAGAACATCACCTGACGTCCACATGATAGAATCCTGGTCTTTATCTAACCAGACAGAGCTATGTGCCAAATTTCTTTTATTTCAATTTCGTTTTTTTGTTGTTTTTTTTTTTCAAAACAATTAATTCTGTTCCAAAAGTTGGCTTAGCGAAAAAAGCCTTTTCAGGTCAGAATTTCCCAGAAGGCCGCCGCCCCGCGCCGAAGGTGTGAGTCGGTTGCTCAGTCTGTCCAAGAACAGTTTACGTCGGTTTGACAGCTGCGTCGCAAAACGTAGAAATAAACTCTCGCTCACATTCCTCCCCCCCCCATCCATCCCCCACTGAAAGATGCTTTTATTCACAGTTATATTGTAACACGAAGCAAGTACAATAAACGACCGAAATGACCACGTTAAATATCCGACGTCGTCATTTACGATTAAAAGGCGACCGTTTGGAATGTTTTTTTTTTTGGCAGAATGGACACTTTTAATCGATAAACGAAGATTCTTTGTAAGAAAGTGTAAAAGTAAATCTTTTGTTTGTTTGTGTTTTTTTACACACACACACACACACACAGCTTAAAGCTGTGGAGATTTTGCCTTTTTAAAGTCCTTTCGAATTTCGCCATTTCTTTTAATTTTGATATATTTTCTTTCTTTAAAATTGTTTCCAAAATCTTTGTTAAATAGAACAAAAACATGCTTATTTTCCTATGCAAGATCGCGCATCATATTTTATTCTTTTGTATTTTTTGCTGCTTGTACTAGATTTTCCATAGATCATTTAGCAGGGCAAATTTTACCTGGTGAACGACGTTGTCTTGTCACCGGTTTCACGCGACTCAATTACGAAAGAGCTTCCGAAAAGTTGACGGGGGGGGGGGGTTAACGATACCAAGGGAAACAATCCGAAGGGATTAGTTGAAGGAGGTGGGAAAACGTTAGCGAGTTAACCGCTGCCAACAGGGAAGATTACAACGAGAAATCAGATCTTTCACAATAATACTAGTGTTTTAAAATGTCTCGAGGCACGGTGAGACGTTGAGGTAATTCCTAAATCGAAAGCCAAGGATAACCGATGATGGTTCACGATAATAGTTGACTTGAGAAATATCAACCGCATCTTTAACACTGAATGCTTGTTCACAGCAGTTATGGTCTTCAGCAACGTTAGAAGGTTAGGGTTATACGTACTGCCATTAAGGGCCCGAGTTCGAATCTCCTTCGCCATCGGTTGGCATACTTTCTCGGCATGTGGTTTCTTTCGCGATCCGGCACGAATTTGTTCTGGCTACTCTGGCTTTCTCCCACACATATGGAAGCGAAGAGTTCTAGTGGGGACTCTCCGGGTAAACGTAGCGTTAGGTTCCGTGAATAAAACGCGACTGCCCGATCAGGAGCCCAGATGTTACCTAGACTACATGCTTTGGTCGTCAGGGATAAAAACTCACCCCTAGCTCACTTCTGTGAATGACCCGGTAAGTCACGTGAAGGATTAGCCGAGAAGAGAAGTATTAGAGTTTCAAATCCTTAAACGATAATCAATGTACTTTCCGGGAGGGGGGAAGAAGAGATAATTGCAAAATATAAATTAATAAACGATCTGAAAATACCAGAGTAACAAAAGATAACTTACTAGTCATAGTTAATTAATAATGATATACAAAATAACACAGCTTAATTTTCGAACACAATGGCGGCCATGTTTTATATTAGTTCATTAAATATTTAAATATGAAAGAATGCGTAAGCAATTATGTTAAGTTTTTTTTTCTCCTTTAATTAGTGATTTAGCGCAGTCAGTAATCCTAAAATTATAATCGTTAGTCTGTTTTTTGGTACAAAGTTTTATTACCAAGAAAAAGAATATTTTAAAAATAAGCAAAGCAACTTTTATATTGTAAAAAAATTGTGTAGAACCTGATATTTGGCTGTCAGCTTTCCACTGGGAACTACACTTGGTAGAGGGCGCAGTGTTTCCGTCATGTACACCGCGCTGATCTGTCTGTCTCATCTCGCTTTCGTCAAATTTGACACGATCGAAATGCAAGCACAAAGCAGGAAGTACACCATACAATTGGAAATATGTATTATAAATTTAAACATCTAGTAGTACAAGTGCTCTTGATGGTGATTTGTAATAGATATTTACCTAAAACTGGTGCTACAACCAAATTTTGAGCTACTACTACTAAGGTCACTTTATTTGCATATAAAGTAAGCTAGCTGCTTCGCAAAACACCTTTAAAAATCACATTTTACATTCCAAAAAAAATATTCACTGCTAGATGTTTGTTGAATTGTTTATTAAACTCCGCAATATACAATATCAGTATTAAAAAAGTTTTAAAAAAATGTTTTATCTAATACAAAGACTGCTTTATAGAATGTTAGAGGCTTGACCTCAAATGTCAGGCTGATTGCACATGCGATCAAAATAAAATGCATTGTGTTGAAATATAAGTAGAAAACTAGAACCTGTTTTTTCTTGTAAAGTTTATAATATTCGTTTCTGTTAATCTCCACCTTCAAATTGCAATCTATACTATACACTAAATTTAATCTTTCTTATTTTAACCCTGCCTCCGTCATTCGCAACTGCTATCTGTTTAAAAGGAAAAAAAATTATCATAATTTTTACATAATTAAATAAAATTGTATTATCAGTTTTGTGAGAAATTTACTAAATCATATTGCGACGAAAATTAAATACCGTATTAATTAGTTAAGTAGAGTAACATTTAAGCAAAAATAATTTGATGGAACTATTAATAGATTCAACAAAAATATGTATTTGGACGAGGAAAAATTGTGTAAAATTTTATTAGGTTTTAAAAGAAATGAGATATACACAAAAATTAAATCTCTTTTATGTTTAAAATGATTTTAGAATTATTTCGAACAATTCTAAAAACTTAAAGTAGGAAAAATACATAATAAATATATTTATTTAAAGAATTTAAGCCAAAATTTTAAATTTTATTTATGTACTCACTTTTTAAAAAATATTCTTGATGAAAATTGGCAAAATAAGAATTTATGAAGATGATTTTAAAAACCATAGTAATAATAAATAGACACTGATGCCAAATCATACTTACATGAAAGACACAAATAGAATTTTTTCACATGTTCGTAACAGATCGCTCTCAGTTCTTAAGTTAATTAGACTCATAACAAAAAAAATTTTAAGTCAATATAATGTTAACTTCAAGAAGAATTAAATCAAAATATTATAAAAAGACAGGATAAATATGAACGTTATAAATGCTACTCTTGAAAGTTATAGTTTTTACTTAAAGATGACACTAATAAAAATCTAAATCCAAATATTTTAGAGAATTTTACGTGAGATCTAAATAGAGATCCTTTAAAAGCTAAGAAAGCATAATTCTATATTTCAGTTTATACGAGTATTATATGCAAAATTTAAAGACATGTAACTAATATGAAAGATGCGAATACAAACTCTACTGAAAATATATGTGCTTTCTGATAACTTTGATTTGAAAAAAACACTTGCTCATAATGTAAAAAGCATGACATACAAATCAACATTATCGATAAAAATGGATAATTATAATGAGCTTCATTCATCGTCATATATAAATTACGCATCTTTTGTAAAAAAGAATAATGTTTATACTAAGCATTCATAATAATGATTTAAAATATTTTCGCTGGTGTATACTGTACGCATCTTCATCTATTCGATAATAAAGTTATTCATATAGAGTAGCGAAATGAAATTACACATGAATTAATGACAGAAGACAAAACCCTAACCCTGATTCTGCAAACAAAGTAAATAAGTTTGAAAACAACAAAATTTCAGTCAATGTGTACATTTTTCATGAAGACAACGACGAAGCTGTACCACACAGATTTACAAATTTAAATAATGCTGCGAGAGAACCTATACATTTCTTGCTTATTACACAAGAAGCTCAAACTCGCTGTACTCTAACTAAAAACTACCTAAGCCAATTAGAACGAAAATGACAAATCACACATAAAAAAACCTTTATATGTTCCAGCTGTTTGTTAAATTTAAGTTATGAGGAAGAACTTGTTAAACAGAGATACTAGTAGAAATTCGCCGGCTTTACTTAAATTAGTTTAAAAATATTATAAATTAAAATTTAGAAACTTTGCAGCAAAATTAAAAGCGCTGTTTTAAATTTAGTGTATATTTTTAAAGAAAGGTGTGCTAAAAGTAGAAGGACATACAAAAAGTGCAAAATATTACATTAGACCCATTAAATCATCTTGCGTTGTATCAGATCAAGCAAAATCCACACTTGTCCTCTTTAGAGATTTAACTGGTAAATTCTGAGGCGCCACGCATATTGAGAGTAATTTCAACTTTAGGTTCCAAATCACTTACCAGTTATATTTCATAATTTATTTAATGACAATGCACACCTTTTCTTTAAAGATGTAACTAAGGAATACTATCGCCATTATTCCACAAACATCTAGAAAGTTTAGTTTATTTTCATTTACAGAACCTGTTGATAAAGAAATAACAGATAAAGTAATTACCAAAAGTTGGACTTTTAGATATTCTTAGCTTTATGAGAACAATTTTAAATAAGTTAGTGGCAAATCTAAAACCAAAACAATTTATGCATATATCTGATGAACGTTTAGAAGGAAATGTGTCTTTGCATATTCTTTTATTGGCAATGATAGTAGGTATAATATAGCTCTTAGTGAATTTTGAAAAAAATTTTATAATGAATTAGATAAAAAAATAAGAGCAGCTCAGACTCAGATTTCAAGTATTATAAAGGTGCTATAAGTACAATATATAGAAATCGGAAAGTATAATCGTATCTTCTCCAAACCTGATGCTTTACTTTTGGCTGATGTATTTTTAAATTTTCGGTCAAAGGGCTTATAGATTAGATCTGTGTCAGTTCTTTACCGTCTTGTAATTCTTGCTTAAAAACTTCTAAAATAAAATTAAATCTCTTGACAGATTGTGATCTGTCATTAATGATGAAAAGACATGAAGGTGAAATCTCGATAGCATCAGACAGACATACTAATCTAACCATTGTGTAAATATATCTAAAGATGATACAGAAACCCTTTATCCAATATAGATGTAATTGGTGGAGAAAAGTATCAGATCTTATCTTCAGCGATCTTATAAAATTAGATTATAAAAAGTGTACAAGTCATCTTTAAAGTAGCACTGTTTGTCAACCACTTGCAATTAACAATATTTAGAACATTACACAAGTATATTATAATCATGCGTATTAAACCCGATCCACCAATAGGTCTGAAGTATGAAGTAAACATAGAATATTCCATTTAATTACATAAACAACATAAGGACTATCGATTAGCCATAAAAAACATATCCAAATATCGAATGACCCTTTCATTACGAAAATAAAACGATAGAAAATAATCTCGGATGTAAAGCCACTATTAAAAAATTGTCCATTCTTTTTTATATTAAAAAGAATTATGTCGTACATTATTGAATTCTTCAGCTTTATTTATCCCTAATATAACGAATCTATTAACTTTATATTGAGTTAAATAGAGGTATGAAAACTGTCTACAAATAACTTCTAAAAAACTTTCATAAGTTAGTGAATAATTCTGTTTATGGTAAAACTATGAAAGATTTATGAAACGAACAGTTGTAAGAGCTTGCACAATCCAAGAGCAACTTTAAAAAGCACATGTTAATAAATTACCTAATACTACACTACATGCATATGAAAAATAGTCTTGAACTTTAAAAAAATCTCTTTACTTAGGAAAGTGTATTTTAGATTATCAACCTAATTAATGTATGATTTTTCACTTTAATATTAAGAAATCAAACAAAAATAATATAACGCTATTATTTTCAGATGAAGATTCTTTATACTGCCACACACAAAAAACAAAATATATATGCGAAAATATGGGGAAAAAAGATACATATCTCTCGGCACTTCTGATTACTCAGTAAAACATTGATCCATTGATCTAAATAGAAATACATTCTAAAATAGCTTTGGAAAGATTAAAGATGAGTATGCAAGAAACATAATTAATTAATTTTGTTTACTTAAGTCTAGAATTCATCCAATAGATATTGAATCAAAATGGTTTGAAAGAATTTTTTAAAAATTTCAATTAGAATTAATTAAAACTACAAAATTATGTAGATACATTATACAATGCAAAATACATAAAATATGCATTTAATTAAATTGTTTTAAAAATAGTGATGCAATTAATCTCATTAAAGTTGCATTTTCTCTTGCTGAGTTTTATTTACAAGATGATGAAATATCATCTTTATCTTATCAATATTTGGTCTTCTTTCATCCAGTAACATCTGTGTGTGTGTGTGGTGTGTGTGTGTGTGTGTGTGTGGATGGTGGGTTATCAAATCTGCACGCGGTTTCTGAGATGGGGCTTAACCCCGCCAGTGTAGTGCCCTAAGATGGTATTATGATTCCTGACTCGAGGCCGAGAGCCACCGTGAGCTCTCTCTCTCTCCAGTAAAGAACCTGCGATACAGGCTCATGTACCTTCGGGCCCACCGGTGCGGCAACGCCCATCCAAAGAAAACCCCTAGCCTCTTGGATAGAGACACTTTGATCTTTTTTTTTTTTTTAGGTTCAAAGAAATTTTATTTATATTTCGATTAGTAACAAAAATTGATAATTTTTTTTAAAAGAAAGCTTATGGTCTAAAAGAATTTTAGCCAAAATTAGTTTACATTGAGACTGCGAGCCGGCCACCCAACCATACTCCCTCTCTCTCTCTCTCTCTCTCTGGAGGGAGGGGGAGGTAGGATTTTCTCAACGCTCTGACCAGTAGAAAGGTGTTTTCTCACCCATAAATTTGGAGTCGAAAGAATTTAGTTAAACAAAAGCATATATTTATCTTATTTACTTGTAGCTCCTTTCTTCACAGCATGCGTACCTGAAAATATAAGCTTTGTCGACGTAGAGCTCACGAAAAGTTACTTATTTTAAAATCGTTCATTAGTAAGGGTGGCTGGCGGCCGATCTTCCGCACGTGTGGTCATCAGGAAGGTACGGGCAGCAAGTTCACTTCAACAGTTGGCAAAAGCGAGTAGCCAAACGGAACGGTGGACCACTACAGTCAGTAACTTGCCCAGGCATCATCAACCCCAGAAAAACTGTAGATAGAAGCCATAAAAGAAACAATCAGTTCACTCCCCCTACACCGGCCCTTTTCCCCCTTCAGCAAGCCCCAACTGTTCAACTAACTATTCGCATGTACTCGTTGCTCGCTTCAATAACGGGATGGCCAACACACACACACAATGTAACTTCAGCATCGCACATCCGCTGGACCACACGATCTCCGGGTCGGTCCTCTTCCTATCGATCGAGGCAGCCCCGCCTTAACCTGCGAGATAAAAAACACTGCAGTGACAAACAACCCTTACCCCCCTCCTTTCCCCACAAATTTACATAATTTTTAGCATCTAAACTTTACGAAATAAAAAAAACGCATCAGCTTTAATAAGGTTTTACAATTCAAAAACAAAGAAAAAAATTGCTGACAAACCGAGATTCAAATCAAAAAACTGCCTACTAGGGAAGGGTTCGCTCCCCTCCCCCGACAGGGGGCGGGCAGACACCGCTTCACCATCCGCTCGATACGAGCCAGCATTCCTCCGAAGCCTCGTTAATTTCTACAAAAAAGACTAGAAAAGGGTTGGTTCCCCACCCGGCCAAAATAAGCGACTAACTCAAAATTTACATTATTTATTATGTAGTATTATTTACATAATACATTGACTTTAAAAAAAAAAGAAATAGTAATGCACAGCCTTTCACCAGCTACATTAACTTATTCGAGATCAACATTCTCAAAAGTTTTAAACTTTTTTTTCCACAAGTTACTAGTTACGGTTTAAGTCAGTGCACAATCGACTAGTACCAGTAAATATCGGCACTAATCTTACCCGTTCGTTCATAGTTTCCACCGACGACCCCCACGAGATGGGGGTGGGCTCTCCGCACCACTCTTCCTGTCTCTAAACCTGGCGAACTACGGTCAGAGTCCATAGAGGACGGCACCGGATCGCAAAAGCAGCTTTTTACGGAATCTCCTTCGCTCCAAATTCCTGCATCCTATTCAGATCTAAAGATAACCGCTGCAGAATTGATTCCAGCAGCGCGTGTATTCTATAAATGGGCTCTTTCCGGGTGCCCACCAGCATTTTCTTCTGTCTGGCCTTCTCCATCAATTTTTCTGGCACCCCTTCGGGAGAAGAGCTACGCTTCGGTCTCCGAACCTCGCCGACAGTCTTCATTATCGAATTAAATTCTGAGCTTATCCTGTAGCAAAAAAAAAAAAAGGGAACAATACTTGTTACTGATAACTCTTGCTCATAAAATGCTCTAAATATTTCTTCTCCTTCTAATGCCTATAATTAAAATGTCTGTCTTTATGATTTTAATTATTCTATCAGTCCAATTTTAGTGCATTATTTTTTTAAATAATTCTAAGAACTATATATTTGTTCTGAACCATTAACTCTATTTTAAATCAAGGTTTCTTATTCTGTCTTTATTGGTCTTTTTATCTGCTAGTTTTTTTTTTCATTTGCTTCTTCCGCTGGCCTGCCAACAGACCTATATTTTTCTTGTTATTCTCATTCATTAATCTATCTAAAACGCTTATCTAATTATTGCGAATATTATTTTCAGTAAAATTTTTTTCCACAAAACTATTTTTTTGAAGATTTTATTAACTCTCTCAACTATAAATGTTTTATCTATTTTATACACATGATAAAGAGTTATTCCGTTTAAAATTATTTTAAAAATTGTTACTGAATTCATTTCCTACATCAGTCCATAATTTATTTGGTGTTCTACAGAATGTTTCCATTAAACGTTTTCCAGTTTTACTTTTTAAAGAAACACCACGCATATTCATAAAATGCATCTATTACATTTAAAATGTAATTATAACCTTTATTCCATTTATAAAAGGTTCGCATATCAACTAAATCCGCTGAACAGATATCATCTAACGAATGAACAAAACTCGCCTTCTGGGATGGTTTTTCCTAATAGATGTTTTTAACTCTTCAATTAGTAAAAGGCGAATGTCTTCGATTTTTTTTAAAAAAAATATTTTTTCTGAAACTTCCAACAACTAATATACCCTTCATTACAGTTATAACTAAATAAATCTCTGTTCATTTTTTTCTCATAAATTAAGATTTTAAATGTTATCAAGATTATGAATAAATTTATACCAGCTTTATGTCTACGTTTCATACCAGCAAAGATTCTTCAGAACATCCATCTTGTATCTCTTATTTAACCATTTTCAAAGAAGCTCGATGAACTCTATTAATAGATTCTTTACCACGTTTTGGTGAATTATCTGGATTTACTCTTAAATTTAATCGTGTTTTCAGACCACAGTAGTTGTATTCCGATACATTTTTGCCACTAAGATATTTAATCCACGAAGTTTTATTCCTGAAAATAACAAGGGAAAAGAAAAAATTAATTCCCCACAACACATTTGCTACGAACCTGTGAACGGTTAGTTGACTATTCTCACTAATAATCCGCTTTACTTAGTTCTAATTTTACATTTTAAACAATAAATTTCAGTCACAATTTTTATACATACGTAAGTTTGTTTACAGCTGATTGGTTTTTCTTTAGATTCTTCAAATTCCGCTTTGTGGTCATTAGAGGATTTCACTGATGATTCCATAAGCAGCTTCGTTCATTCCGCAGATAGCGGAAATGGTCCATAGTAATTATCAAGAGTTCGTTTCTTTTAATAGTCTTGAATTTACATACTGAAGGTAAATAAGCGGTTAGAACTTGTGCATTTTTCTCTTTTATCAAGGAATGAATGAATTTAAAACAAATTGGTATACTAAAAATAAACATATTTCTTATTACCTTAAAAATACACATAGACTGTTTGCAGAAGAAAGTGAATGCGTAAAACAATTCTGCTTGAAGATGTTGTTAGATCTGGGGTCTAGATTATTCTAGATTGTTTTTTGAAGATTTTTACATTTTTCTGACAAAAATCAATCAAACTCCGAATCATTTCATACTAGAGATAGGCAAGATAATACTATTCAAACATCTCTTTCTCAGAACTGTTACAAACTTTGCAGACAAGCCATCAGAAGTAATCTAAACGCTATTAATATCTTACCATTTTATTTAAAACAAAAAAAAATTTCTAGCATATTTGAGATAATATGGTTAGTAAAAATTAGTTTGATAAATTTTAATATTTTGGGGAAAAAACTGTGGGTTTGTAGCTATGGACAAATTTTCTAATAAATATAAAGGAAGGTAAAGTTTTAACTTTGATAAATTTTAGTCTTCCACCTAAATATTCCGCAGGAAATTTTGTTTTATCGTTAAACTATGCTGTAGGAAGCTTTAGTTTTATATAGTTTACTGATATAGGTTATATATATATATATATATATATATTTTTTTTTTTCATTTTGTAAAATAAACAGGAAGGAAGAGAGGAAAAATGTTATAAGTTGATTTTATACAAAAAAGTTTAATAAAAAATAGTAAACAATGTTTTTATACCAAATCAAGTAAATTATTTCAGCTGATTGTGAATACAAATAACCAGTAGTTGCTCCTAAATCCCTACTACATTAAACGCCTCAAAAACTATGAACAATAGAAGAAGAATCATTGAATTTACCTGTTCCCTTATCAATTCCGCGAACTCCTTTAATAGCTGACAATATAGAGACAGATGCAGCTGAAATAGATTATTTAGCTTTTAAGGATGATCAGTGTGCAGTTACATTACAACACTTCGATTTAATAAATATTCAATTAGTCTACCGTAGAATTCCTAATAAGGCTAATAATATTGATGCCAACTATATACTTGGCACCATTCTTGGTTTATCTGAACAAAACAGGGCGAAAATATTCTTGCTAAGGAAGAGATTAAAAATTATGTGAAAAATGTAATATACAATTCAGCTATTTATCAAAACAATGATGCTTCACAAAATAAATTATATCCAAGTAAATATAAATTGAACAAATATAATGCTTCTGAACTATGTTGAATAAATTATTAAAAGTCCAGCCAAACATTAATCTAGACTAAGACAGTTTAAATTATAAAAGAAAAAAGGGTTTTGCTTTTACTCTCAGATCTAAATCATTTAATTGAAACAAGCTCGAAGTAAAATTGTTTTGATCAGTTATTCAAATTAAATTTAAATAAACTAATTTTTAAATATTATAAATGCTTGAATACTTATTAAATAAAATAGTAAACGCACTGAAAATTGGTAAAACCCAAAGATTCTTATGGATTTGTTTTTATAATCAAAGACTACATTTTTTAAAAGATTAACTAAAATTAATTTCAGATTCTACAAAACAATATACGGGTGCATCGCAAAAAATTAGAATATTGTGGAAGAGTTCATTTTTTTCCATAATTTAATTCAAACAGTGAAGCTTTCATATATTCTAGATTCATTACACATAAAGTGAAATATTTCAAGCCCTTTTTTGTTTTAATCTTGATGATTACGGCTTAGAGCTCATGAAAATAAAAAATCCACTATCTCAAAATATTATAATATTTCATAAGATCAATTTCAAAGAAAAAGGATTTATAATATGGAAATGTCTAACTTCTGAAAAGTATGTTCATTTATGCACTCAATACATGGTTGGGGCTCCTTTAGCATGAATCACTGCATCAATGCTGCGTGGCATGGAGGCGATCAGCCTGTGGCACTGCTGAGGTGTTATGGAAGCCCAGGTTGCTTTGATAGTGGCCTTCAGCTCGTCCGTATTGTTGGGTCTGGTGTCTCTCATCTTCCTCTTGAAAATACCCCATAGATTTTCTATGGTGTTGAGGTCAGGCGAGTTGGCTGGCTAATCAAGCACAGTAATACCATGGTCAGCAAACCAGTTACTAGTAGTTTTGGCACTGTGAGCAGGTGCCAAGTCCTGCTGGAAAAGGAAATCAGCATCTCCATAAAGCTTGTCAGCAGACGGAAGCATGAAGTGCTCTAAAATCTCCTGGTAGACGGCTGCGTTGACTTTGGACTTGATAAAACACAGTGGACCAACACCAGCAGATGACATGGCACCCCAAATCATCACTGACTGTGGAAACTTCACACTGGACTTCAAGCAACTTGGATTCTGTGCCTCTCCACTCTTCCTCCAGACTGTGGGACCTTGATTTCCAAATGAAATGTAAAATTTACTTTCATCTGAAAAGAAGACTTTGGACCACTGAGCAACGGTCCAGTACTTTTTCTCCTTTTAGCCCAGGTAAGACGCTTCTGACGTTGTCTCTGGTTCAGGAGTGGCTTGACACTAGGAATGCAACGCTTCTAGCCCATTTTCTGGACACGTCTCTGCGTGGTGGCTCTTGATGCACTGACTCCAGGCTCAGTCCACTCCTTGTGAAGCTCCCCCAAGTTCTTGAATCGGCTTTGCTTGACAATCCTCTCAAGACTGCGGTCATCCCTCTCGCTTGTGCACCTTTTCCCTTCCAGTCAACTTTCCATGAATATGCTTTGATACTGCACTCTGCGAACAGCCAGCCCTTTCAGCAATGACCTTCTCTGGCTTACTCTCCTTGTGGAGGGTGTCAATAAGTGTCTACTGGACAACTGTCAAGTCAGCAGTCTTCCCCATGATTGTGGTTGTGTGTACTGAACCAGACTGAGAGATTCATGGTATTTATACTGCATAAATAGTGATTTACTCAAACTCGAAATGGAATATTTTAATATTTTAAGATACTTTTTTTCTATTTTTTGAGCTGTAGGCCGTAATTATCAAAATTAAAATTAAAAAAATGCTTGAAACATTTTAGTTTACATGTAATGAGTCTAGAATATATACAATTTTCACTTTCTGAAATAACTGGCAAAAAATATTGAACTCTTCCACAATATTCTAATTTTTTTTTAGATGTACCTGTATAATTGCACTAATCAGTCTTGGGACGTGTTTTTTTCAAATGCTAATAATAAAAATGATATTTTAAATATGGAGCTGATAATGGAACTACTTGGGTTAAAATAACTTTAGATACAGCTGCGTACGAGCTCACTCAAATTAGCAGTGAAATTCAAAGACAGGAAATAACATTCACTGGGATTCAGGCATCAATAAATATTAAATTACCACTAAAGCAATCTGCTACTTAAAAAATTATCATAGTAATTAGCTGTAACTATAAAGCTGGTTTTACTTTAGAGAATATTTTAATAACTATCATTATTAACTCTAAAACTAGATATTCCGGTTATAATGAGAATGTTAATCCAGTTAATATTTTATCAGTCAATTCTATTCTTGCAGATTGTCATTTAATAAAAGGTTAATATTTTAATAGACATGGATCTCAAACGTTTTATTCATTTTCAAAATATTACACCTAGTTTACAATAGTTGAAAAACAAAAAAAAAACGTTTATTTACCAGTTCTTAAAAAATTTTTTCCAAGTATTCAAATTTGGATTAAAGATTAAGGCGGAAATAGTATAGATCTGAAAAATAAAGTTATAATACAGATTGCATTTGAGACAAGTTTAAACTTGCTTTTGGAAAGTAGAATTTTTTTAATTAAATTGTTAAAAGATAAAATAGAGTTGAATGAAAATACATTATAGTGAGAAAGTTGATTGATACATTAAAAATGCATTTAATAGAATTCCTAAATATGTTTTAATATTTTTAAGATACTTCTGAGAGTATTACTAAAATTTAAAAAGTTAAGATTTTTATAAAGGTGAACCCTACCATTTAAATAATGAGTCTAATAATTTGGAAATTAAACCTACTATTCAAGACACTAATTGTGAGATAGAAAGCTACAAGAATTTACAGAAAATAGAAAATCAAACTTTAAAGTAAATAAACGTGGAAATAATTTTTTTAATCAGCCAAAGCCGCTATAAAATTATGTAGAATACTTTAAAAATCGGCTAAAGTTTCTATAGAATCAACTGAGTTATTTATAAATTTAGTATTACTAAATGGAATATTCTGAGATAGCAAAAGGTTTAACTACTGATGAAACTATAAATAAATAAATGAGTTTGATGAGTATCGGTCTAGATAGAACTGGGAGAAATATAAATAATCCTGGTACATAAATCTACAATACAATTCAAAATCAACATGCGCATTTTTTCACTTAAAGTTAGATACTAATCAAGAAGCAAATCATTTCTATATTTAGCAGCTGCTGAATTACTAAAGACTTTGCTTTTAATAGTGGTAAATATTTCGCACTTCATTTAAATCTAGATTTTAGAAGAAATCATTTTAGAAAATTAAAAGTTACACTTTAAGCATAGGTTTATGGAATAAATAAAAATGTTTCGGATAAGCAAGTTGCACCTATTGAGTTCAAAGAAGTTTACTTTCTAACTGTTTTTTATGTAAACAGACAATCAGAACGGCTAAAACGTAGATTAGCTGATAAAGCTTGCTTTTAAACAAAATTTTCATGCAAATACTCTAAATTTTGCAATTGTTAACCTGATGGAATTATAACTGTACAATAAGATTTAATAAATTAAACGTTGCTTTTTAAATATTTTTAAAATTTTTTGATAAATTTTAATGTTCTTTCTCCAACTAATTTTTAAAAGTATATGAAATGTAAAAATATTTGTTATCACTTTCAAAATCCGAAAGTGTTGTTTGTGGAAATTTATGTTACAAGTTTTTAGATAAATTTTCTAAAATGATTTTTTTAAAAAAAAACTAAGGATTTACAAACAAATCAAATTTTTTAAAAAGTTAATTTAAACTTATTTAATGAATAAATTGGAAGTCATAGATGAAGTAAATTTCTAAATAATATTGATAAAATGTATTGATTTTGTTCCTAATGCAATAAATAAAGCTAAGATCATTTTTAGAAAAAAAGATTCAGGATTATGAAAGTTGACGTACTAAAATTATTTATTTTGCATTGTTTTGTTTGTCTCACTTTCATGAGCTGTTAAATTTTTGTTTCTTTTTTTACACTTATAGTAAAGTCATATATTACTAGTCCATTTGATTTAGAATTTTCTGTAATAACTATATTTTAAATGAACTAACTTATTCTCTGGTTTATGTAATTTCATATCCTCTATCTGAAAAGAAAACAAAACAAATTATTTAAAGACTTTTTGTAACTTTGTAAATAATTATCAAATTTATACTTAGTTTTAACTATTAAATGAGGGTAAATAACTTTGATTTTAATAAAAAAAATAATTCATCAACATCTACTTTAAACATATCAAACGTTTAACACAAATGGTTCAAATTCAATAACTGAAAATTGACATTTAGATAATTAGAGAATTATAAATATTAATAATTATATTAATTTAAATTTAAAAGTTGACAAAGCATATGCTGATAATTTAGTATAACAGATAAATATATTTTAATATAATTTAATTCTGGAAGTAATCATGCTATTGATTTTAATGAGTTTAAAGCTTTTGACAAAAATAATAATCAAACTTCTAATAGTGAACTCATAATTGATATTTTACCATATTCTTTGCATTCAACTTATTATAATGGCAATAAGTAGATGGAAATGAGAGCACTTTGATGCATTCACCAAGTAATTCAAATAAGAAAACTAAAATAAAATTTTTTGCTTTAAATAGATATTTTAAATTTATATAAAAAAGAATAAAATTTTAGATAGAATTGCTGGTGCAAAATTTAAAGTTTTCAACGATACTATAAATTAAATAATTGGCATTTTCTTATGCATTATAGTTATCATTTTATGGGGTTAGTGAAGATAGTGATACTGCATATTTAACGCTTAATTTAAAGTTAGGAAAAATAAACATAAAATTGCAAATCCAACAAATAATAGTGATGCATCAGCTAAAAAGTATATCGATGCTTCAGCATTTAATGGTAAGATTTTAAAATAACAAAATAATGAATCTAAAATGTCAAACTGCTAATTTAGATGCTGATATTAGATCGTGTACATAAAGAAGTAAACAAAAATCGTTTCTCGGAAAATATAAATTCTGATAAAATAACTAATCTTTTTGCTCCGAATAATATTGATGATGCAACAATTAGTAGGTGTGTTGATGATATTTTAGCATATGTTTAAAAGATTCAGGAAGCAACATAGATCTGAACAGTAAAATATACAACATTTTAAAAGGTTTCAACTAAAACTTATATTTGATAATAACTTTCTTAATCAACTAGCTGGGTTGAAAGATATTTAAAACTTGATGGTTCTCTTGGTGTGACAGGAAAATTGGATATGAACCAAAATTATATCAGTGTAAATCCAAATTAGTATGCAACAAATAAAAAGTCTGCTGATAGTTATATCTAAATCAAGTAATACATGCCTCTCCTTATTGCAATAATGGTATGGGAAGATTTTATATCATTTCGGTGGTATTTTCAGATAAATCATGAGTAATAGTAGGTTAAATAGAAGCCAAGATCAAGTAAATAGCACACAATGTTTTCGAACAGCGTCATTTTAGAATGATAACTTATAGTAAAAAATTTTACGTCTACAACTGTTAATTTTATGTTTTTTAAAATATATAATTACATTTAATATAGTTTCGAACAAAAACTATCAACTAAAAAAGTAACTTTGGTTTTAAAAAGAAGATAAGTGATAGCGTGCAATTTAACTGCAATCTCACTCGGTAATTGCTGTGCATTGTTTGAGAAGATTGCGCACTAGTTTATAGATGGCGCTTTCAGTGTCACTTATCTTTAGTATGTATATATTAAATTTTTTATGAAGAAAACCGAGTGAAGTAAGAGTGTCTTTATTGAAATGGTTGAAATAAAGGTAGTACCTCAAAAACTTCCACGTATAAATATTATTCGGTTGACAGTTTTTACTCAAATTAGTGTCTTAAAACTATACAACAAAATTAAGGATATCTGAAAATGATGAAACAGTTTACGTATACTTTAAATCAAAAGATAACATCTATTACTAGTTTGAATTTTGGAGTCGGAAGTTTCTAATCGCTGACATGGTTGTGACGTCACAAGTAGGTTTGTTTCCGTGTTAAAACTTTCTGTTTTTAAATTTTTCGATTATTTGCAGTTATTCGTATTCCTTTTTAAAATATTAAATTAAATTACTCTTTGATAATCTTTTTCATTTATTTACTAATGATATCGTTTTTCTAACGTTTAGCTTCCTTAAAATATTGACGAATTTCAGAATAAACCCGATCTCGTTGTTGGAATTCAATGTCTTAGATATTGCTTCTGATTTAAAGTTAACTTTAATAATAAATAAATATAGAGATTTGCCTTCTGCTTAAAAACATCGCGGTAGATCTGTAGTTTAAAGGGGATTATAGGTGAAGGTTGGGCAAATTGCACAAATAAAAGTGCTCTTAGCACTTTATACACAGACACCGCTTATTATTTTTTTAAATTTTATTCATTAATGCATACGTCATCAAGTTTTATTATTAATAATCGACAGCTTATTTAATTTCACTTCGTAGGTAGAATTTGTAACCCGGGCCTGTTTCTTTTAAAACGTTTTCCTATGTCTTCCACAAACATCAAATAGAAAAGGAAGGCACTCTATGTATAATGTGGTAACCTCATGCCAGATGTTTCAGTAGTTTTAGTATCATTTGGCGTGATATTTAACTACTGCTATAAGTAAACACACGACTAAGTTTACACGGTATTTCCACGTGACATTATGTATGGAACAATCAATTCCTGCTTAAGTGTTTTCAAGAGCGTGCTCTTGTTGATTGGGAGAGTGAGAAAGCACAACATCGGGACTTCCTCGCTCCTGATGAAAGAAATTAACTCACTACCAGGCGTGACTGATCTCAAAGAACAATAGTTCCTTAAGAAACGTAATAAACTGTTTTTAAAAAATGAAAGTGGCGTTATTTTCTGTTCGTGTCGGTGTCCGTGGGTGTGCTGTTAACGTAGTTGTTGTCACACGACCATTAGAAGCAGGAAGCGCTAATGCGATTCCCTCTTGCGGGCTTTGCATAGGAGGTGCAGTTGTTGCGATGGGATAGAGAAGAGGGGTTAGTAAACAACGTTAATAATGACTTTTACAAAGTAATTAAAAGAAAAATGACTTTAGAAATAAATATCGTGCATCCGTAAAAAATTAACAGTTTGTCATTCTTTCCAGATGCACATAGCTTATTAAATTATGAGTTTCTTACTATCGCCGCATTAATGAGGATCTAGCTTCAAAAAGAGAAATGCGACTTTTGGGAGGAAAAGTTAGTTTGGGTTAGCGTTATTTTCATTTCCATATCCAAGCACCCTGTAAAAATAATCTTTAAAAGGGGGGAGTACTCGTCCGTACGATGAGCTTGAACCAATGTATTTTATGGACCTGATTCGCCAAATCAGCCGGACGAGTTTCTTTGCCGACCAATCGATAACTGTTTTCCGCGTCTTATAGTCAATTGATTTTCAAACAACAGCTTAGTGTCTGAGAACACCGCTACTGAAAAGGGGCGGGGGCGCGCACATCGCCCGGAAGCGAAGCGTTAAAACGGTCGGTAACTTCCCAGCTGTCCGCGAGTAACTGACCGCTAGGTGCGCTAATGGGGGAATCGGGCGTCTCGACTCGACTGTTTTCGCCTTACGACGCTCACGGTTCGGCACTCAGGGTTTCCTCCTCGGTCATGGATCCGATTCCCGCTCACTTTTTTTTTTTTTTTTTTTGATTTTTTAAATTCTCGAGGACGGCGCTGCCATGGTTTCGAAACACGGTCGCGGTCGCACACAGACTAACGCGTCCCCGTTTTCAAGCAACACGGCCAGCAAGCGCTAATATCGTTAGCCAGCTCTGTCGTGACGCTGGCACATGAAACGAATTAGCCGGAACCCAGTCAAGTATTTATATCGAGTCCGGATTTTTCCTGTTCTGTCGCGATTTTTGCGGAACTAGAATTAATCTGCATCTTCTGCTGAATATGTCAGGGTATGTTATGGGTAAAATAGTTGTAGGTGTGCGAGAGCCCGGGTAGTGGGAAAAGTGACGAACAATTTTGTGTACGAAGTCTGTCTCGTTTTATTCGACCAGATTTCCGATTATTTCGCGTAAATATTCAAACGAAATTTTTTTGCTGAAATAGTTTTCTTTTTCCATAGTTTGACATTTCTTGCTATAATATTTTAAAAGAGAGAGAGAGAGAGAGAGAGAGAGAGAGAGAGAGGAGAGAGAGAGAGAGAGAGAGAGAGAGATGGAGAAAGATGGGGAGAGAGATGGGGAGAGAGATGGGGAGAGAGAGAGAGAGAGAGAGAGAGAGAGAGGAGAAGAGAGAGAGAGAGAGAGAGAGAGAGAGAGAGATGGAGAAAGATGGGGAGAGATATGGGGAGAGATGGGGAGAGAGAGAGAGAGAGAGAGAGAGAGAGAGAGCGGAGAGAGAGAGAGGAGAGAGAGAGAGAGAGAGAGAGAGTCTTTTAAAAGAGAACAACTAATATCTGTGTTTCGTTTCGAACTGTGACAAATGTTAAAGGGTTTACAGGGGGAATTATTGTCTTTGACATTTCCAATCAACATAGAAGTGTCATCTGGTATATTTAATATCCAACTCAGGATACATAGGTTCACGTGGGTGACTTTGAAAACGCATTTGGTGCAAAACACTCTTTCAATGTCACAAACGTTTGACATCATTTTCATATTTTTTACGCATTTTATTAATTTTCGAAGTTATGCAAATACAGAATTTGACATGTTCGCCAAAAATTCCCCAACTAATAGAAAAGGTTTGCAGTTGTCAAGATATGATCAGTCTACACCCCAAATTCGAAGATGCTCGGATGACAAGCAAGAATGCCATTGCTGACAGAAAACAGTAAGTACCTTCTACCTCTTTTCCAACGTTACCTTGCAAGGTCTAGGAAGCCTTGACAGTAGTAAGATGTGGGAGGTAACTCAAGTTGCTGGCTGGACAAGGAACCATAAGAAGGGAGGTACGCCAAACAAAAATGTTTCTGACATGGTTCGAATCCGGGTCCACTGTCCCACTGAGGCGTCGATCGCTGTGGTTACAGATGAAGTTAAGCTGTTTTATTGTCTAGTGAATGTTTCGATTGTTTTTAAGTTGGAAAGAAATCGAACAGAGAATATTCGTATTTCTGCACATCAATTCCTTTTACGATTACGTAAAAGGTTATTTCGAACGATTCCTTCTTGTAACTTTTAACGAGCAGAAAATTAAAGAAGTATTGCCTTTTTTTTTAAAGAATATCGTGACAAGGTACCAAATAATTATTTCCATATTTTCCTAAGGTCTAATTATTCTAATTAGAATTATTCGAAGCACGTACACCATTATCGGTGACTGTGGCTAGTAAATCCTTTTTTTTTTTTTTCCTTAAATTATTCGATCTTCAAGAATTTAAAATTTTCAAAAATGAAAAACCGCTTCCCACTTACAGACCCAGGAGGCTCCCGCCATGACTTAATAGGCGATGAAATAAACAACACGCAGAATGGACAGCTTTCAGTATTCATCATAAAATCTAGCTTTTAATAGTTAGCCGATGACATCTGAATAAACCATGATTTCGATCATTGCTGTTGGAATCTTATTATCCGGTGACTTTCGTTAACCCTTTGAGAAGTACGGGGTCCTGGCATGGACAGGTTTACCTACATCCCCCCGTAACCTTGGAAACATACGTACAGAGTTACTCCGTCAGAATTAGTAGCCACGTCCAGTAAATATGAGAGTGTACTTCTTGAAGGTTTAACGGCTTATAAAGAGTTTTAAAAAAGAACCTTTCCATTGCTAATAAGGAGGAAGGGCTGCACTTTTATTAGAGTATTAGCAGCATCGTAAATTTGTCGCTTACTTAAGATGATATTATAAAAACAGCTTTTGTATTTTAAAATGTCGAAATTTAGAATAAACTTTTGATGATTTCTCAACAAAATTTTTAAGGTGGGGAAATACGAAAACAATGAAATACCGCTGGGTAAAAAGTCAATTTAACCCTTAAAGACTGACATAGAAGACGACAGAATATTTATATGGCGTCCACGTGACTTTATTTAATGTTTCGTGAATGGCACGTTGTCTCTTATTTCCTCGAGATGACTATTATTTGATGTGATGAAATGAAAAAGGCTTCAACATATTTTGTTTCCTTTTTTTTAATTGTTGATGAAGTTCGATATTTAATATTTTATCTAAACTTTAAAAAAAAAGGAAGTAAATTCTGAAGTTTGTATCGTATATCTACATCTCTTGTTGAATGACTTCAGCTGCCCGGTTTTAAAAAGAACCACACATTCGTTGATTTCTCAGCCAGTTTTCTGTATTTCTACGTTAATAAGCAGGCCTCTGCTAGAAATGGTACCGAAGCCAAGAAACCTAAAAGCGCATATATGAAACTTCGTCAGGTAGTTTGGGCAATTAAATGTCTTATTCCTGATGCACGCGGACAACGTCTTTGTATCAGTTTTCTCTAGCCAACAAAAATACTGTCTGCCGTCTCAAGTCCTTGTCTGGTACAGTGGATCGAGAGGAGCAGCCATACTGCGGGCGGGTCCACCAAACCGTTTCGGATCGCAACCGATTGCGGAACCCCTCATCCACGGCAGACCGGCTCTCTACGCGCGTGGCCACCCGCCACACATCAATTAATTTAAGTCCCCCGAGTACATTTTTATTTCAAAAATCACCACAATTTATATATTCTTTCAGTCTATCAACTTATTCAATATGTAGTTTATATCTGCGTATGTTTTGTCTGAGATGGCGTAGTAGCGCAGTGGGTAGCGAGTTCGCTTATCAATTTTTGTGTCGCTTTGTCCGATCCACCCCCCCCCCCCCGGTGGGATCGGGGGTGCGTGCTGCTGATGAGGACCAGAAACAGATGTACAGCCCTCCTCTGGACGCCGACATTCACCCTGACTCTCAACCTGGAGAGGGATGAGCTCCTCAAGATGGCAAAATGCCCTGGACACAACTCTCACGGTGCCCAAACGACCTATGGGAAAAGTGAAGTGATACGTATTTTGTTGGATTTCCAACTCCCCCCCCACAAGCTTCAGAAGATCGTTTTATTCTTGGAACATGATTTTCCCCTTAACCCTCTGGTGTCAGCCTGGGATCTCCAGTTATACTTGTGTGGAGCTATCTGCATACTTAGTCAACACACTCGCAGTGCGAGGCAAGTCAGGCTGGAGAGATACAGATTTGTCGTCATAAATGCATAAAAGTTACACTACTGAAAAAGGTAAAAAAAAAAAACATTCTGCTCAACCTGTGCTGTGTAGTACAAACTTAAAAGATAACGGGGTGGAAATACATCTCGGGTGGTATACACAGATGATTAAATAAGCTTTAACTCTTTATTTCAAGCGCAAATGACCTACGAAATAAAAACGATTTTGTTTTCCCTACATTACGGTTTGCGTAGAGAAATTCCTCTTTTTTCCCAACAAACCATAATTAAGCATAGCATTATACACGGTTACTACTAGTAAGCACGATTCTCTGAAGTTTACCATTTTAATATCGCGGTGCTTCCGGTTGTGATGTAAGTTCTCAGTTCATTTGGAGAGGTCTTGAAAGAAGGGTTGTGTGTGTGTGTGTGTGTGTGGTTGTGTGTGTATGTGTGTTTGTGTGTGTGTGTTTGTGTGTGTGTGTTTGTGGTGTGTGTGTGTGTGTTTGTGTGTTTGTGTGTGTGTGTGTTGTGTTTGTGTGTTTGTGTGTGTGTGTGTGTGTGTTTGTGTGTTGTGTGTGTTGTGTGTGTGTGTGTTGTGTGTGGTGTGTGTGTGTGTGTTTGTGTGTGTGTGTTTGTGGTGTGTGTGTTTTTTGTGTGTGTGTTTGTGTGTGTTTGTGTGTGTATCTTTGTGTGTGTCAGTGTGTGTTTGTGTCTTTGTGTGTGTGTGTTTGTGTGTGTGTGTTTGTGTGTGTGTGTTTGTGTGTTTGTGTGTGTGTGTGTTTGTGTTGTGTGTGTTGTGTGTTTGTGTTGTGTGTGGTTGTGTGTGTATGTGTGTTTGTGTGTGTGTGTTTGTGTGTTTGTGTGTGTGTGTGTTTTTTTTGTGTGTGTGTGTGTGTGTGTTGTGTGTGTTTTTTTGTGTGTGTGTGTGTGTGTTGTGTGTGTTGTTTCGTGAAATAACGTTAATAAGTTTACTGGCTACATGTGGAGCATAGTTTCTGAGTGAGACTCTACAGTGATCGTTTACCTTGACAATAAAATCTGGGGTTGTTTTTTTCTCACCTTTATTTAATGCAGTTGGAAATATATGATTAAGTCTGGTCAGGAGACGAATAACAGCTGGGTTAGATTTGGGAGGCAGAGGTAATAGAAACTGATTCAGAGCAGAAAGAGAGAGACACAGAGAGAGAGAGAGAGAGAGAGAGAGAGGAGAGAGAGAGAGAGAGAGGAGAGAGAGAGAGAGAGAGAGAGAGAGGAGAGAGAGAGAAGAGAGAGAGAGAGAGAGAGAGAGAGATGAAGAGAGAGAGATGGAGAGATGAAGAGAAAGATGGAGAGAGAGAGAGAGAGATGGAGAGATGAAGAGAGAGATGGAGAGAGAGAGAGAGTGTTGGACACAAATAAAAATTTGCGATTTCAACCAGTTTGTTAGAATTATGACAGACCTGGTCGACGAACTGCTTCTACTTAAAATATCCGCCTCGATTAATTAGGTTAGTGCTTAAGAAAATAGATCAATAGTTATCGGAGGAAATTAAGCATATTTTTCACATCAACAACAATGCACAATATATATATATATACGCATAATCAAAGTTTCTGCAAGGATTTCAATTACTAGATCTGTTTAGCTATTCCTCGTTGTAGAGATCTCTGCGATGAAGCAGGTGTTTGGTTTCTTTGCTAATGGAACATGGTTTCCGGGCATAGAAATCTGCATACATGCGATGACTGTCAGCTACATCACCATGGTGCTATTCTTGGAATTTCTTTCTTCTGTGTGTGTGTGTGTGTGTTACAGGATCGAAAATAAACGTTAATTACAGAAGCTGAATGAAAACCAACGTTACCAGAAAACTTTTCTTCTATAAGCCAGAAACTTTAATTCAAGCTCTCGATCTTAAAACCACAATAAACATCAGTTCGGAAATTGAAATTTCCAAATTTTAAAGTTGGAACTCTAAAAAATGGCAGAAAACCTGTATTGTTTCTAATTTGAAAATCGAGAAGTATATACCTAAATTTGTAGAAAGTAGTAACCTATCTGTAAAAATGCTTATACGTAGAAATAAATGAATTTAAATTATTTAAGGTAAACCGGATATTTTCTGCTGTCTGAAACATGAGATGCGAATAATATATTAGACAGACGGCGTATTTTTGTAATATCTAAGTGTTTATATTCAGTGATCAGACTAAGAATAAAATTATTTTCCTAGCATAAATAAAAATGAAACATATCCTCTGATATAATTATATCGATCCTTTTAAGATAGAGACCTTTGAGGTCCTTCGTGATTATTTTTAAAGCACTTAATCGTCCTCAATTGTTTTTAGTTATAGCTTTTAATGGAAAAATCGCTAAGCTTAACTGCTTTTCCAGTTTGAATTCCAGTATAAGAATTGCATGCTACGTTACTGCAATAGGAGTACTGCAATGGCTGACATTATATCGATGACTTGAGTCGGTCAGGCGGTTCTCTGTATGAAGAGAAAAGTCGCTGCACGAACTTACTGAAGATAAGAACAGGTCTTCTCGTGGCTGATATAGTTGGAAGTTAATGGGGAACATTAGAGGCCGTGTTGGCGTGCAGCAAAACTTCTGGTTTCAGTGTTGGACACGCAAAACTCCTATTGGCCGTTAGGCTTCAATGTCTTCAGCGGTCACATTAGAGCGCCGTCTACCGGTAAAAAATTTAAGTAGAAAACAAGTCAGACCAGAAACCTTTTAAACGTCGAATAAAGTACCATTTTTTTTTTAAAATCTCACCCAAAATGATGCAAAGTGGTGGATCAGGGAGCTGGTCTCGTACTTCATCAGTCGTTGAGCTATACTGAGCTGCGGAATAGCAGCTTTAAAGAAACTGTTTCGATGGCCCATTTCATTAAGTGTCAGCTTTAAGTGCCTCGCTCCGACCGTTAGTCTAAAAGTTTTAAAAAACCCCACAAGAAGCTGTGACGTCAGAGAAATACCTGGAGCCCCTAAGCGACCGGTTTTGAGTTTAGATTCGTAATTAAAAGAAAACAAACTATTCTTTAAAAAGGAAACAGGAATGACACACATTCAGCGGGAACGTTTTACAATCTCATCTTGCAAAGAAACGCATAACGAATTAAAATTACATTTATTTACATCCCGTGTTGTGCGACTGTAAATTATAAAGTTGCTTTGTTTAATATGATACATTCAGCAATGACAACCCGAATGATGGTTTTCTGGTAACATAATAATAATAATAATAATAATAATAATAATAATAATAATAATAATAATAATAATAATAATAATAATAATAATAATAATAATAATAATAATAATATAATAATAATAATGATGATGATGATGATGATAATGATAATGATAATAATAATAATATAATAATAATAATAAATAATAATAATAATAATAATAATAATAATAATATAATAATAATAATAATAATATAATAATAATAATAATAATAATAATAATAATAATAATAATAATAATAATAATAATAATAATAATAATAATAATAATAATGCATGTATGCGCTGTCCAGTTTCCATATTTACGTTCCTTTCATGTATTGTTTTTATCGTTTGCTTCATAATTAAGAATCTTAGATGAACTACTCACCATTAACACACGTGGCTTCTCTAGATAATGCAAATAATCTTTCATCTTAAACCTTTACTAAAAGGAATGTAAAGAGGGAAGAGACAGGTGATTTCCACTTGACTAATTTCTCATTTGAAGGTTTAGTGTGCGAGGTGATTTGTCACGATCTATTTCAAATCACGAGTTTTCGCTGCAGAATCAGTTTCTAGAAGCCTTGGTTATTTTGTTCCATTAATTTCTCTTAAAGCGGCCTAAAAAAAGTCGGAGGCTCCAACAACAAAGAATAGCAACTACCGTATGACAACAGCTTTCATTAATTAATAATTTATTGAATTGTACTTTATGAAAATTTAAGGAGGTACAGCGTCGTGGAAGAAACCAGGAAGCAGTTATCGAAGGACTGTCACTACCACGTTGAAGCGGTATCGATTTTGCCCGCCTGGGTCTCTTCAGTTTCTAAGGGAGCGGAATTTTCAGTTCGGTATCGATCCAGCTTCTCGAAGTAAGAAAGTGAGTCTCTGATAAATACCAAGTGGCTTTGTGATTGTTTTTTAAAAAAAATAACAGATCGTTCTGGTGTTTGCTCAGCATGGCCTCCCATTTTGGAACCGAAACATTTTTGCTTCAATGTATTCAGTTTGCACTATTTGCGACGGGACCACATTTCAGAATCGTCGATAACGTACGGTAGGTGCGATCGATAACGTAGATCGATAACGTAGGTAGGTGCGATCGATAAAGTACGATCGATAACGTACGGTAGGTGCGATCGATAACGTACGGTAGGTGCGATCGATAACGTAGATCGATAACGTAGGTAGGTGCGATCGATAACGTAGGTAGGTGCGATCGATAGCGTACGGTAGGTGCGATCGATAACGTACGGTAGGTGTATTTAAAACAAAATCGTCAGAAGAAATTGTTGTGTGTAAGATAAATTCTATGCAGAGAAAATCAGGCTGTTTTGAGAATGACCAACCAGCTTTCTCAAAACTCTGAAGTGAAATGATATATTGGAAAATTTAAAAATTAAAAAAAGTTGTTTTTTTTTTTAATATTTCAGTAAAAATATACTAATAAATTCAACTCTAATATAAAAGTCGGAAATTTACAGAAACAGTCGGAACAAGTAAAAACGAATACATCTGTGTGGCTAGGAGATAACAGTCCGTGTAATACATCGACTTTTAAGATGAAATTAAAGAAAGACATTCTTAATTTACAGTAAGACTTTATTTTCAGATATCGCAGAATAATTTCATACAAAGAGCAATGAAATATGCCTAAAGATCCAGTATGTTCTGAAAATGTTTCCAGCTCAAACAGTACTATATGAAGCTGGCACATCGTCTGTGCACGCTTTGCATGAGAAATCTAATGATCTACCTGTTATTGCTATCTATTCTAAGGACAAAGCCACGCTCAGATAACACAATTCTGGGGAAGGATGAATGTCAGGGTTACTCGTCTAGTAAAAGCGTATCAAAGATGCTCAATAGATAAACTATATGAATTCATTGCTAGCCCATGGCTGGCCATTTTATTGTAATCTTATTGTTAGTTTTATGAAATTAATAATGTTTGTAGCCTAAGAGCCTTCTGGAACACGAACTCTAGTACAGTTGTTGATGAAAAGGCAGAATCGTCACTTCCATAATCGCATCCAGGTGACTTTGATTAGTAAAACAACCGTGATCAATGACCAGAGAAATATTCCTACCATCCAGTGGTCTACACTAATACATATCCGCTATCGTAACGATCGTACTGCACAACCTCAAATCGATTGCGTTCTTCTAGATGCCGATTTACACATCACCTACCGCCAGACAAGTCAAAATTAAAAAGACTTATCAGAAAATATTGGCTTCTTGTTCAACAATGATTGAACCGTCCGTGTAATCTAGTAGATTGATGACAGTTGTTCAAGGTGATACCAGCAAATATACGTCTAACGTGTAATCCTGCGTCCTGGCATGATAAAGACGGTTGTTTTAATGGTTTGTCTGGACATCAAAGTCCCTCTGACTGCCTGTGGCGCCTTTGAATCAAGGAGACAGGGGATGATGCCCCATTCCATAGAATCATGCGGTTATCATAGGCATCCGTACAAACGAGAGCGGATTATTCCAACAATCTCGTTAAAGTCACCGGGCCAGAGTTAGCATTTATACAGACGGCTGGTGATTATCTGCAAAATACCGAAATTTAAAGCAAATTCGATCTTGGATAATTTGCAACTGATCTGCTTCAAGGAATTTTCGATCAACTCTTCTCTGCCTGCCGACTCCCATCGTGTATTTTACTTCCAGCTGTTGTCGTGTACATCATAACCGTAATTTTACACTCACAAATGAGCATTTCATTCATTTTGAAATTTTGGTTCCTACTCCCTGACTGACTGATTCCTACTTTAGATTTTATGCTTATGGATCGACAACATCGGACAGTAGTGTACGGTTCGCTCATTAGAATTAATCTTGATTAAAGCCACCAACAGGTTCAATCTTCCGAGGTGTTTTTGCCTAATTTATATATCGCCAGAAGGTGAGGACTCGACGCGGCCGCACTGTGAGTCAGTCTTTAACACAAATCAGTCTAACCCTGACAATCTAGTTGTCTGTTTATTTTTTTGGTTTTAGCTACAATTTTGCGGCGTGATGCGGGAAAGGTATCTGTCTGCGTTCGGTAGTTTTAATCAAAGATCCACTAATCTATCATCTTCTTTTGCGTAAGTGTGTAGGTTTAAAATCAGCGTATGTATACATTTTTATATAACAAGAAGCTAAATGTAAACTCGAGAAAATACCGAACTTTGTTTGAAAATAAGATTATGAAAAACAGTGAAGGTAAGTACAGTATTAAAATATAAACCATTCTTAATGCTTTATGTAATTTGCAATTTCTTATTGTCGCGCACCCACTCTGTTGCATCAGATACAACTAGGTTGAGCTACAAGTAAATGAAAATTGGAATTTAGTTATTCTTTTATCCGCTTACTGTTTGCTACAGTATTCTGTCAACCAACCTGTTCTCGTGCGATTGTAACTGAAATCGGACCAAAATCAAATTTACAGTTTCCCTTTAGATGAATTGTTGTTCAACTGTTCGTAGCATAAAATTCTAAATTTACTGCAAACGATACGTTTAACAAAATGTACATCTGTATAAGGTGGTACACGATTTATTTCTCGTTTATTTCAAATGCGATATTTTTTCCTCTCTTCTCTCTTTGACCAGTGAAATGCAAAAATAACCTCTGAAACAATGTCTAGCTACCACCTGCAAGTGCAGCCTCGTTTTGGAGTGGTTCCAGAAACAGTGGTAAGAAAACTTGTTCTTGCCAGAACTGCGGGAAAACAAAGTACGCCGATGGCAGAGAGGAAAAAAGGGGAAAATGCCCGGTAATACAGACGGAGTTTTACTTGGAGGAATCGTCGGCAAAGCCCGCGTGACGAGTGCCGAGTCTCAAAGAGCTGCTGGTGCGCTCTCCAATGGGCGAGGAGAAGTTTCGTGCATTGCCTACAAAATGAGCAGCCCAGGACTCGGCGATGGCATTTTACAAACAAAAGCTGCTGCCTCCATCGGCGGAGGTTTCTATTAAAAGAGAAAAACGTGTCTTCTGAAATGGCAATTGAATTGAAAAGCCACCGCCAGAGAAGGTCAGAGGAGCTCTCCACAATGCGAGGTCCCTAGCTGACGTCACCAATCAACACGGCTAAATAAGCAGACAGAAGTTGCTATCAGAATGCGAAATGGACTAAGACAGACTGAAAATTAGCTCTCTTCTAAAAGAAGGGGGGACTACGTGATATGACGATGAACTTAGGCAATCTCTAATATTACGTGGAGATGGGGTTCACTCTGTAATAGCTCAATATTTGAGGGTTTTGTCTGGTGGTGTATTCCAGATCGATGACATCTCAATAACAGTATTTTAGTTTGCTACTAAGCACGTGCTCATCCCAGTCAAATTGTAACGGAGCGATTTTACAATAGTCTTTAACAGTGAAAAAAAAAAACTTCATAAAGAGAACATTTAATTAATTTTATGATGAAGCTAATATGTATTTTATATTCCATTTAAAGGTAATCATAAAATCTTGTATACACTCTTTTTATAGGCACTCATAAAATTTCATACTCCAAATTTACGTTATAAAACGAGTGACAATTCGTCATTAACTCGCATGCACCTCTCGTTGAAGCTGTACGGTTCTGTAAACTTATAATTGTTTGTGTCACGTATAAATAGATATTAAAGTATATATTGAACATTCATTCTATTTAGGGGGGGTTTCCTTTTAAATATATTTTAAAAAAATATCTAGGCAATGTAATTTTTGAAGAATTAGATTTGGTCTTCATCAAGAGAATGTACACAAACTAAACTGAGCCCACGCTAAATGAACCGGTAGATAGATGCTGCTGCTGCTGTTAGGCTGTATTCAAGAGAAAATCTTACTGAGCGTGCATAATCGCCCTGAACGTTAAGGCTCACACCCTGAACAGAAGATCTTGCTGCGATGGCCCTGCTTTAGTTCTCAGGAAACGCCTTGAACATTTCGAGGATTTGTAAAGTGCTCACGCAAACGTCTTGCGCGGATACATGTGGATTTCAAGACCTTAACCACGCCAGTGTACCAAAATCCCCGTGGGGGGGGGGGGCGTCCGTAAACAGAGTTTACAGACGTCGTGATGTTATTACTGCCTACCTGCCGCCTCGAGTTCTTCAGATAATTTACCTGCTGTAATACTAAAAAGTGTTCCGCTGATTAGACTCCTAGATTGCCGCGATTTACAAGGTTCTGAGGTTCGAATCCCGGTGAGTGGCGTCGCACTTTCCTGGCATGTCTAACTACGTGGACTTCCTTCGAGGTTTTCGTTTTCCTCCCACATCTAGAAAAGATGAAGAGTTGTAGTAGGGACTTTCTACGGTAGACGCCCGGTTAATCTTGGCTTGTTCCAGGTAACCGATCAGCTCATTTCTGCACGAATACCTATAAAGCAGAAATGTTGTACGAAGAAAACATTAATAAATAAATTAGCATTTTTAAGTAAATATCTAACCTATGAAATAATAATAATAATAATAATAATAATAATAATAATAATAATAATAATAATAATAATAATATAATAATAATAATAATAATAAATAATAATAATAATAATATAATAATAATAATGGTGATAATAATAATAATATAATAATAATAATAATAATAATATAATAATAATAATAATAATAATAATAATAATAATAATAATAATAATAATAATAATAATAATAATAATAAGTGGCTGATTAATTTAAATGTTAACGGGGCATTTGTCTGTTTTCAGTAATCTTTCCGTTTCGTGCACAGAACGAAGTTGTGTTTTACTGCAAACCGATCGTCAAAACTTTCACTTTCACCTTTTCTTCCTTTTTCCTTTGTGCGCCAAGTATCTCGGCACCGTAACAGATTCAGATATTTAGTACATGATGAACAACACCGCCCTCTCGCAGGTTCCGCCGCCATCTTGGCATCTGGAGAAATGTACGCGCCATTAACTCGATTACTCGACGTCAAAATGGCGCCAGTTTGTTAAATTTATAAGAAACCGGAGTTTTTAGTCTTTACTTTCCCAGATTTTACAGCAAGAATCTGTCCCCCCCCACCGTTTCTCCGTGTCTTAAAAACAAGAAGAATTTGTTTTATTGTTGGAATCGATGTAAAACCGAACTGCGATTGATTCTCGGACGACCGTCTACCGATGACGTCATCCATTGAGCGCATCACGGTAACGTAAAAATTGTATCTTCGATAACAATAATAATTTTTTAGCGTTAATGAGAAAACCAGCTAATAATACACGCGTTTCGATAGCCCCCCTGCCGCCGTCTTCAGAGTCGGTCCTGAGAAAGACATCTCTATCTGTGCACAAATAAATGGTTGACTTATTTTCGGAAAGTTTTCTTTTTTTCAGTTAACAGTCGGAATACTGTTCGTTTGTAGCTATTTCGCTGGAGTGTTTCCTCTCCTTCCTCTTCTTCTTCTTCTCTTCTTCTTCTTCTTCTTCTTCTTCTTCCAGTGTGTGCAACGTGCTTTCTGTGGTTATCGATATGATTATTTATACGGCCCGCGGCTGCTCCACATCTAGCAGAGAAAAGGGTAAAGCAGTCTACGGTTTGAACACAATATTAAAAGCCGAGCACGCACTCCCCCCGGGGGGAAGTGGGGAAAAAAACGGAGAGAGTCGCGCGCGGGGTGGGGTGTGTGCCGAACCTTCCACAAATTGACTCTGCTTTGATTTCGAAATATCCCTACGTTCTTTCATTTGATTAGAGCTGTTACTGATTTCCCGCGAGACTTTTGGAGAAAATACCGATCCGATCACACCTTTATTAGCCCTGAGTGAAGTTCAACGCATTTTGCAAACAAGTGTGGAAAGCTAATACAAATCTGTAGTACAAATGATTGCTGTGTGCGCACTCGCATACATACAGATAATAATGGAATTACCGACGTCGAGGTCCAGATGCAAGACCTCCGACTCTGCGCTCGCCAGCTACAATTACCGCGCTCTTGAGAACGCGAAGATAAAACACAAGAAAGGGCCAACTTCCCTCCCCCCCCTTTTTAAGAGCACCGCCAAATAATCTTAAATTTCCATTTTAGCAACTGTCGCCTAATAACGAAGGGAGGCTAAATGTTATTTATATAAAAATCTTAGTTTTGTTTCGTGATTAAATTAAAGTTAATATTTTCTGAAGCGAACACCTAACACAGGCTCTGGTTTTGTATACTAAACTCTTAGTATATACATATATAGTTGTTCCAAATACTCTGTCCCTTTCCAGCCAAGGAAACCTTCTGGGTGTCCCTTCAGCCCCTTCACGTTCCAATACTTTCCCACCACATTGGCTGGACGCTCTGAATCACCGTCATGTTTGAAGATGAATTCCCGCCTAATTTTCGTGAAGGATTGGCATGACGGATGAAAACCTGCCTTGCCCTTCGGCAGTCGGCACACCTTCGAGATTTTATGCAAATCTTCGACACCCTTGGGAGATCTGCAACCCCACACTTTAACCGATCTAATCACATGGTTCACTCACTGTGGGTGCCTTACACTGAGTGTTATACCGCTTCCCCAGTCTGCCGTCGATTATTTCCAAACAGTTCCAACTTGGACTGATCCGTAAACGGCAGCTTCTTCCGTGTTTCGACACCTTAATACTTTATTTCTGTTGCGTATTTCAGGGTTGCCTTTGACTGTCTCTCCTCAACAAAGGTTTTCGAGCAGCTACACGTCCAAAGGGACTGTTTAAGCTAATACGTGTTTTACTGTTCTTTCAGAAATGGTAACACCCGCACCTGCAGGCCCGGTCATCGCAAGAACCCCACCGCTTTGGACGCTGAGGTACTTAACATCACTTTTAAATAGTTTGCACTTTCTTTCACGACCGCATCTATTGTCAAAATTACCAGTTTCCCCTAATCCTCTCCAGAGTCTCGCATTCAGCTCCTTGAGAACATAAAGTCGGCTGGAATCTGTCCAATGGAGCAGCCTTCACTAGCTACAACTTCGATTTTTATACGCTCGTAATGTTATACCTCTTCCCAGGACCCATTATTTCCACCACTCTACAATAAGGTCCCTGGCTACGCTTCTATAGGCCTTTTGGAATGTGGAACGTTTCGATTGGCAACCAGTGCACCATATTAACACATGACTTTACTATATATCATCTCGTTTTTACGCACGAGATTCAATTTTACCAGGTGTTATTTGCATTTTAAACGCAGTTTTTTGTTGTTGTCTTTATCCGTTTCTATAATAATTTCCAATAGTCACCGCGCACGCGTGCATAATTTTACCTCGACAGAGTAAATACCTTTAGCTTTGAATACTGGACGGTCCGTTTAAAGAAGAGCCCACAGAATGTTTCCACTACAGATTCTGGCTTTTCCAGCGGCGTGCTTTCTTAACTCTTCACCATCCAGACAGTTTCCATGGTCTCTCAAGAGAGTTTTCCACAACGCACTATTTCTAATGCTTTTAACTCTGCACCTGGATAAGCTATTATGTGTCTCCGCTAGGATCCTGCGCCTGTTGATAGTATTAAATCAATTCGGAACAGACAGACAGTCAGGGGGATAAAGTTTTATTCCCCCTCTCTAATGTACACAGTGATAAGAGCCACAACAGTAGACCTATCAGCAAAATATCTCGTATTCCATACATCACTTTACATAGCGCATTTAGTAACGTGTGTGTGAGACCAACAGCTAAAAATACCAAGTGAAAATTTCTTATTTGTATTTTAACCCTTGTCACACGAGACGCTTTTATCGACATCTCGTCCTTCAGGCTTATTGATGAGTCCGCAGTTATGGCTGCGTTGTGTGCGTGTCTGGTCACCTGAGCTTAGTAGGCAGTGTTACAGTACACCCAACGCCAAAGGTTTTGCATCACCCTAGAATTTTCCAATTTTTCTCGATAGAGTCGAGCTAAAATCCCGCCTGATTTGCATAATAACGTCACGTTGACGTACCGATCTGTAGCTTACCACGAGCTTAACGGGAAAATGACCTAAACTGTGAAATGTGACCGTTTGAAATCTACCACGTGAACACGTGATTTCCGGAAAGACCTTACGGTCGTGACGACGTCAAGAGTAACTGGACAGGTAGAAGAGGTCGTGGGTACAGCGTCGGGCTCTATGAGTGGACAGGGTTGAGGACGGATCTCGTTATTGTTATTTCTAGGGTGATGCGAAAAGTCTGACCGCGGGCTGTACACATTTGATTAACAACACATTGAAAGAAAACGAACAGATTTGTTGAAATTTTTCCTTTATGGGCTTCATTTGGACAATTTAAGTTTGATATTCCAGGCAGATGCTGAATAACGAACAAAATTATCCGGAGATTCCTTCGCCAATACCAACGAAAATTATTGGTTTACTTTGCGATGTTCTTGTATCTTAATTTTTTTATTGTAAATGTAACGGATAAAATGACTAGCCCATGAAAACGGATACGGATTCATGCCCTTTTAATAAGCTGTAGTGTTACGGATGAGCTGCCACTGCTGTTCACTATAGAGAAAAATTTCCGCTCCGATATAAGCTCTTTGTATGATAAAAAGAGGCGTGATTTAAGGGGATCGTTATTAATTTTAGTATTGTTATCATTATTATAATTATGTTTCGCGTCTAACTGCCACCAAGTCGTATTCGCGTGAAAATAATTTAAAGAAAACTAATCTGATATATGTTAGTTGTAAAAGCTGAGTTATGTATCGCTGCGGCAAAAAAAAAGGTCAAAGACTGGGCGCAAAACTTTGCGATTGACAGAACCTCATCTTAGGATCTGATCATCCTCCCTGGAAACCTCTATCTCTCCACTTTATCCGCTCTACTTATCAGTCTACTGCGATGACTGTCAGATCCAATACCTCGGCGGCAGTTTCTTTTAATTATATCTGTATTTTCCGTGGAGCGAGGTTACCTTTAATTTGCTTCTGTCCACACACACACACACACACATTGGTGTTGTGTTTAGCATTAACGCTTTTAAAGAAATCGCGCGCGCAGAAGCTCTCGATGTTAGACAACGAGAGAAGTCCGATGAATTCCCGTTATACACAGCACATGGCACTAACGGTTGTTGGTCAGTGGTTGGTGGTCAGCCAAATGCTTGAAGGAAATCACTCCGCTCTTCAACAGCTGGGCAACATGGAAAGTAATTACCATCCAAGAATTGCTTTTCTTGCTAATCGCAGCATCTAGAAGCGTTGGCCACGTCCGTACCGTTGGCGTGAGGAATAAAGTGCACTGAGTCTCCCACCTGCATGGCTCAGTCACGGGCAGAATTTTTTTAAAAAAAGATGTCGGTTAAATTTTAAGCGCAGTGATGAAAAGCTTTCGCGGCTTCATTCGCTTTCATGTTGTCATGTCAGAAGTGCCTGTCTCGTTCATACCTAACTAGTCGTTAGGGTGCAGCGAAGCGATAAACCGTTGCGGTTCGTACAGATATCATCGAAGGAAGCAGAAATGCCCACCAGTTCAATCTTTGATGTTTGTTCGAAGTTTCATTACAGTTTTTAAAATTCTTGCACATTCATAGCAAAACTGGCGCCCCAGTGCACAAGAGATGCGTGACGGCGACCGACTTCGAGATAACACAATGCCATCCAAAACACAATCGTAGGTATACGCACTGACAAGATAGATTAGAATAAGCTGTGAACTCCGCTGAAACATTGCCGTGCGCAAATATCATTTATCCTTTGGGAATAACGTGCGAATTTATACATTGTGGAGTTAGAAGGATGCTAAATCCTGTTAACCGACTCGAGGAAACTAAATGGAGTTTGGCAGCCTTGAAGGTCTTCCTCTTATTCTTTAGAAAATTTCTGTCGGGAGTCATTACCATGTGTGGCAGCATTTCCCCTCGATGCAAAAATTATACACTATGAAATTGTACTTCACTTTTCCAAGCTGTGATGCCAGAAAAATTTACTCTGGAACTGTAGCGGGTCTGTAAATCTATTAAAATGTTACTGTAGATATTTAAACTAAAGTCTTCGCGAAGCATCAGTACCGGAACTGTGATCTAGCGCCTGCTCAGCAAACTCTCTCTGCGGGAGTGACTCTGCGTGAGCTCGATCTCGAGGCTATGACGTCTGAGAAATGGTGCAAGGCTCGGTTTCAGGTCATGGCCGGTAATGGAGAGATCAGTTAGCAAATCCTCTGTTTGCAGTAAAATTTCCAAGCATTATGTTTGCTGGGGAAAATCGGAAATAGGGAGTAAGAAGTTTTAACTTATTCCTAATAGTTTTTTTTTTTTTTAAGCCATATAAAACTGCTCATATTATCATTATTGGTTTTCCCTCGGCTCTAGAAATGCAATTAAGATAATTGAAGTAACGGTAATAGTGCAGGTGTGATTTAAGGATAGCTGGTGTCAGCCAGTCGGGCTTTGTGTATAACAATGTATTTACTTTATGCAGATGTGAACAGGTCCTGCTTTTGTGGACGCGAAAAGGAATCTTCAGCTTCGTATTCAAACTTTTTTTTTTTTTTAAATTGTTTTCTCTGGTGGCTGATTGAAGTCCGCTGATCAATCGTCAGATATTAAATCTATAATCATTTGGAGTTTTCGCAGTCTAAATTAAATACCAAAAAATTAACAATTCTAAATGTAAAAAAAGGTCAGACAATTAGTTTTGTGAAAATAAAAAGAAAAGGCAAGATAGTGACAATCGAGTGGAGAGAGTTCTCAACCGGTTTACACCAATGTAAACTTATTAGCTGCGGATAAAATCAATACCGATCGATATTGACCCACTCTCGCACACCTGGTGATAACGAAATGGAATCGCTGTCTAAGCGTGGGTTTATCAATTACTAATAATATGGTAATGAGAAAATCCGAAATCAACTCTGTTTATATAGAATTATCTAACGAAATATACTGTACATAGAGTAAATCAGCTCAGATTATTTTAATTTTAATTATCTATATTGTACAAATTACATGAAAAACTATAGTTTTTTTATTTTTAATTCTTTAATTTACTCTGAGTTGTATTGGAAAATTTTTTTTATAAACGACTTGAAGTGACACCAGTGGCGGCTCAAAAGAAAGCAGCTCTCATTGACACGTTTCAGTCCTTAGACTGTTATCTCATTCTTAGCCATTTAAAGAGACCTTCAGTAGATTTAAAGTCTCGATACTTTTTAACTGTGCACAGGCGACGAGATTAAACTTGTCAAAGAGACCACCACAAACAACTCGTATGCATCATAGTTGTGTGTGCGAATCATTGTATAGCATCTGGCAGCAGTAGCAGTAGTAGTAGGTAGCTGACCTTTCAGGGATTTTTAATCTACTTACTAGTACTTGAGCAAGATGGTGTGGGCTTCATATACGTTCTGTCGTTGCTAATAACACAAGATGGCGGTTACAGAATTGTGTATATCAGATATCCTATTTATTATTTTCATATGGACTTGATAATTTGTGATTAATAATTTTAGCATGGAAACCAAATCATAAAGGAGTGGTAACGCATATTTTAAGCGAATTTCAGGGTTCATTTCAATTTTTCTTCTGCTGCCCCAGCATAATTTAACGGACTACTTATTTTCAGATGTTTGCACATAATGAATAACTTTACCGAGCAGCAGATATTTGGGAAACAATTAAAATCTATTGTTGTCTTTCTCTCTCAAAGAACAAAGTTGTGAATGGTATGTCGTCGCTCGCACGTATTTCGTGCCGTCACGTTGATGTATACCCTATCAGACCGAAAGCGTGCATCCAGCGGATGAGGAGACATTGACAAAGGCGTACATAGATTTGGTATTTGAATGCGCTGCTCCCGACAGGTCTCGGATTTTGTTCCACACGGCCACGGGGCACTGAACATTCTACCAATGACAGCATAAAAGGCTGTGACTGGGCAGATCGTTCTTCAGAGACCTGTAACAAAAACTTTTGACCGAAATGCTCTCATATGGCGTATTAATTTTTTGAGAGTAACTACTTAAGTTTAATATTAGCAGCGGCATTTTTGCTTCATAGCGACACTGATCTAACATCTGGAATCGACTGGCGGTTTTAGAAAAACATTAAGTTAGGAATCATCAGAGACGTTTTTACTTTCGTTTCTAAGATTTTATAAAAGTATTAAGATAAGATCAGAAGTTAAATAACTGTGTAAAATACGTAATGAATGAAGATTAATTCACCCAGTTGTTTAATTCCTATTCCTGCTTATTAAACAAGCTTAGCGTGTCATGTTTTGTTGGTATTCTGATTTCCCCTCTCTCTCTTTCTCAAGATAAAAGTACTTCCCGGTATTTCATTTTATTCCATCTTATAGTATTATGTTAATAGTCACAGCTAGGCTGTCATTGTTACTACGCCGATGATAAATCTATCACCTCTTGATCGATTTTGCAGAACTTTGGAGGTCGGAAACTGTTAACACTTTCCTATTGCAGACACAACACCCAGCGACCACTTTCTTCTACTCCATTTGGTTGACAGATGATTTACCGCCCAGAAACTCTCTTGACCCCGTGAACTCTGCACATACAGCATATTTATTAGAACAAATATCAAATTACCTCTATCTATGAATATGATGGAGGCTACAATACAAAACCAGAAAAAAGCTCTTTAATCACAAATGATGTAGAAAGACCTATTTTTTCCTGATACCACCTGCTTGTAATTTACAAATTAGGTAACGGCGGACCGACGCGAGTGATGCGACGCACTTTTCTAAATCCATGCCATTAATCCATCACTACTTTCGAAGTCAATGTATAAATCACCGCTTTCGTTCCCATTTTATTAATTTTGACGCCAGCATTACTGACGCCTCCGTAGGCAAGAGCTTGCACAAGGGAAGTAATCGGGAAATAACAGAGTGTAGACGACGATTTATTACGATAGTATAATACTGCTGCTTCTACTTGTTTGAAGTGGAGAGTTTGCCAGATTCTATAAGTGCTATCATCGAGGTTTATAGCGGTTTGGTGATTAGCAGCGCCTCCACGGTTTCCTCTCGCTGCCGTGCTCCATTGGTTCGTTGATGACATCCTCGTGTTCTAATGACATAAAAGAAGTATTCCTGGTTCCCGTATTTTCCAAAGCCCTGCAGTTCTTCGACTCTCGGCAAATCGTCCCTTGTCTCACGACGAGGCTGCGGTGAACATGGGATTCGGCAAGCGCTAGGTTGGTTCAGACCTCCTTGACCAACAGCAAACGACTTTTAGCAATTATTCGTTCTGCGATTTAAAACCTGTGCGCGCGCGCGCGCCAGAAGCAAAGATCCGAATAAATCTTTGTCCCTTTAACTATTTTTTAATGCCTCCTGATTGTTGCAAGATTATAATGAGCTACTTTAAGACGTCTGTAAGCAGCATTTTTAATTCTACTTTACAGAACACGGAAGCAGCATACTGGTTTTAGGGTGAATATGACTAAAACAAGCAAATCCTATATAATAGAGTATTTAAAGGATGAATAAACAAAAGTGTCTGAGCGGTAAACCAGGACCACTTGTTTAATTGGTTTTCTTCTGTTTGCTAAAAGTCGCCTTAAGACGTATAAGTGAATTTTAAAAAATAGTTAATATGCCAACAGAGTTCTGAAGGATAAATCTTATTTCGCTTAAAGAACAATGTTTGACCTTTAAGAATGAGCCATCAATTAATACAGAAGTTACAGTGTTAATTCTTCGAAAAGCGGTTGTCGGTGGTTGCATTCCGTGAACAGTATTTGCAGATTTGTGATTTCGTGGGTGTTTTCGCCGCGCCATCAGAAGGCCAGTCTATCTGCGAAGCTGAAAAGAATCCATTGCTCGCGTCTTCGCCACATTGTTGGTTTAATTGATTGCGGCCGGAAAAGAAACACGTGGCTGCTGTCGACGTCTCCTGGTGTAATTGAGATCGAATTGATCCGACACATCTCGGTTTTCCGTTAGACGCACTTACGTATAATGGGCGCTTATTTGGCGTTCGCAGGCACGGCGTGTTTCGGCAGTCGCTCCCCTCCCATACCCAGTGTCGTTCCGAGGAAATAGCCAGCATCGGATACATCTGGTGACTAATAACCACAGGACAGTAGTCGGTTGGGGGGGGTGTATAAGTATCCGCTGAAAGTAACACAACAAAACCGTTCTTTAATACTCACCCTGACGAGAACACCAGCCCGGGTGGAAAATGGAGAAACCGTGAAACAACGGAAAAACGGCTGATAGCAAAACAGCCGATGTACAGTTGTCCCCCGGTATTCGCGGGGGTTACGTCCCTTGAGCACCACCCGCGAAGAGTGAAAAATCGCGAATATTGGACGTGGTCCATAAAAATGCCTATAAACGTCAAAATATAACGTAAAATATAATTTAAAAAAATATAATAATAATTTAATTTAAAAATACAACACTCAGAGAAACACTACACGGTAAACTGGGATGATGCTGGGCTGCATCTGCCTGAGACAGCGCCTCGTGGGCAGCAGCCAATCAGCAGCGAGGAGAAATGAATAACGCTCTCGGATTGGCTACTTTCAAACCTCCAGCCAATAGCGTTTATTTTATATTGATATTTTGCTGATTTTACGTTAGTATTTATGTTACAAAATTAGTAAATTATATTGTTATTAATAATTTAGCGTTAAAAAGCGTGAAAAAATATATATTGCCACGAAAAAAGCCATAAAAAAATCGCGGAAGATATTTGCGATTCCGCGAATATGCGGGAGTTTCCAGGAACAATTATCAGTTAGGTTCTAAGGAAAATTCCGCGAATAACCGGGGGCCGCGATTACGGGGGGGGGTCGACTGTACTACTACTTTGGCCATCCCGATGAATGAGATATCCTGCTAATCTTTTTTTAAAATATATATATATATTACATGTGAAAGGAAACTGTAGTAAACTCTTGTAAGCTAAGTCTCAGATAGAATAGCAAGAAAACCTTACTGCCTGACGCAACCCGCATCGGAAACCGAGCAGAGGCTGAAGCCCAGGCTTATATCCTTCTTTATATACTAATGACTTCTTAATTTTAGAGATATTTGTTGTTTTAATTTTGTTTACTTTAAGGAATTGTAAAATTTACATTTGCAGTGCTGGAAATAATTATCGAAACACAGGGGGGAAAACCGAGTGTAGAATACGAATAACACGTGGTAAAATTGTGTCTAATGCGTAAAAATGGAATGCTGCACATCACAGTCATGTGTGTTGATACAGCAAACTGTGGTTGGTTGTCATGTAGGCAATAGGAAAGTTTCCCATCTGCGGAAGAATTATTAAAGTATGGGTACTGGTGGCTCCTGGAAAGGAAATATCACGCGAGAAACATGAAAATCAAAAGATTAGCTACTGAAAACCACTCCACGCGGTAGATTGTAGCCTGACCTCGTGTTTCAGAAGCTGTAAGGAATCTCCTGACAAAGATACGCGAAACTGGTACTTTAGAAAATATACGTGGTAAAGAAGAAAGCGCAAACTTTCCAAAATTGATGCGAAGAACCTTGGGGTATATTCCCTACGTGATAGACGACGGGCCAGTTGAGATCTTGTGAATGACCTGGCCGCGAGTACAAGTGTTGACATTTATCCAAGAACAGTAGGATAGACCTTAACGCTATGTGGTCTGAATGGACGTGTAGCTTCCGGGAACTCGTCGCTGAGGAAAGGCAACCGAATGGCAAGGGTGAAGTGGCCAGCATAAATGGAACAGTAAGATGACCAAATTTGGAAGAAGGTGCTCTTTACAGATGGATCCAAGTTTGAATTGTTTTTCAATAGTCAATGGCAATTTGTTCGAAGGCGGACAGGGGACTGACATAAATGTCAGTGTAAATGAACTAAATAAAACACGAGGATTGATTAATATACGTGTTGCGCTGCATGTCTGCCAAGAGTGTCGGAGATTTGCATAAAATCGAAAATACACTGACTACCGACAGGTGCAGACAGCTAGGCCCTCATCCATCATACCACTTCCTCACGAAAACATCTCATTGGGCGGGAAGTCATCTTTCAAAACGACCAATTACTCCAAGCACGCAGCCGGCGTGGTGGGGAATTATCTGGAACCTAGAAGAGGCTGGTGGAACACTCGCAGAGATCCCCCCCTCAGCTTGCACAAAGTCGAAAGTCAGAGGGCAACGAAGTGTTTTGGATAAACTGCGAAGGAAAAGGCGCCGAACATCCGGAACAACGTCCGAGAGCCTTAAAACAGGGCGTCACGCTCTACATGAAGCAAAGAGATCACGTGCCAAATACTGATGCGCTGTACAACGCATTCACTTTTTAAAATACATTTTCTCACTTTACAAAACGCGAAAAGATTCAATAAAAAGGTCACACACAGATCGAACTTCATGCATAAGTATTATTTAAAAAAATTTTTTCTTTATTCTTTTACCTGACAACCTCCGCTATTTTCGGTAAAGGTAAACTACACTTTACCGTTATACAGAAGACAAAGAAATTCCACGACTATGAACAGGTGATGGATTTATTCGTTGTTGCATACTAAACAGAACTTTTCGGCAACAGAATAATAAACGAACAGGATAAATTTCTGGCAAATGGTTCTTGGTAGTTATGGCGTCAATCAGGTTAAAATTTTCATCGATGGACATTTCTCTTTCCCGCTTGGAGAGGATGCATGGATAAGCCACAATGGCTTCCCCGATTCTCGTATAATCTAATCGATTCCTATTCTAACCATATTTTTCGAGGCTGCTGTCTGTTCTCATTGCTACGTTGCTGTTCAGCTCTTATTAGAAATTTGCTTTAAAAAACAATACTTATAAAATAGCGTCAACTTCGTCGGTTTACTGAGTTTTGAAACTCAAATTTAAGTATGCCTATTTAAGATAAAGACACGAAAGTAGATGTTCGTTATTGAGTCGATACTTCAGCATATGTTTTTTGGAGGGTGAAAAGTGAAGACCTAGAATATAATGCGACGTATAACGCGAAAGTTGAAAATTAACTGATCACGGACAACAATCAAAAGTGTAAATAGTTGGGAGGGAAGACTCTGGCCTAAGTCTCGCGTCAAGGAAACCTTGATTCCAGAAGAGAATGTACACACAGCGTGCTTACAATAGATAACCATCACAGGCAGACAGAAATATAGGAATGACCTGGAATGACTCCCAAAAATATCAATCTAGACGGATTTACGGCTTAAATAGGTAGGACCTGGAAAAGTCAACAGCAACGTGAGCCCGTAGGTCTCAAATCTGTTTGGTGTGATCAATCGTATTTCTGATTTTCAGCGGATAAATCTGTAAATCGCTCGTTAGACCTCTTTTGGATCATGCGGAAGTCCGCATGACAAGAATGTGGGTGCCAAGGAAGAGATTATTTTAGAAAAAAAACTGAAATACTGCAATAATAAATGCTGCATATAATCAGTCTCGGTCCACTAGATCGCACACCTCAGCCCTTTCTATTATTAGCCGATATTCGAGCGGAACAGCTTTTGTAAGTAGAATATAGATATACGAGCATTTTAGGTTTAATCTGTTGGTCACTAATCCCTGTCCCAGTTACCACGGCTGTTATCCACTAGAAACCGTTATTCTGTGGCACGGATTACCCAGTACTGACGGCGCTGAAGAGGAAATCCTTACTCCATTCTCAGATGCAGCAGGGAAATAAAGGACCTCGGCCGGGAGTCGATCGGGGGGTCCTACAACCAAACTTGGCAGCATCAGTCGCCCGTCTAATATTTGTTTTACAGAATTTCTTCCTATAACTGAAAAAAAAAATACTAGTATAGATTTAAAGTTACTTACACTCTCGTTCCAGTTATTATTTCCCATTAAGGTTGCATTTTTTTTTTAAATGTCATAGCGTCCATCATCCGAAACAAATATATTATATAAAATTAGGGGTCTCTCTTTTTTGCTTTTTAAATTAAAAAAAAAAAAATTTCTGAATAATTTAGAACAAACAAAATTACCGTCCTTCGCTGTCCAAACGTATAACAAAGTTAGATTAAATATTTGTTATACTTTACACTTTAATGATATAAAGGTGGCAAGAGATATGCGGACCTAGTGTCTATCGGAAACGTCAGCAGTTATTTGTCTTCGCGTGCAGGCAAGTAAAAATGCTAATCGAAAACCAGAATCTCCGTTGTTTTTGTTGCTTAGCTTAACTTAGATGTGTTGTGGAAAATTCTTTACTGTGCGCGAAAGGGACGAAATATACTGAAGAATATTAAATAGCAAATCTGCGGACGACCTCAATAAACATGAAGCCAACTGCCTTTTTTAAAAAAAAAATTCTGTTTTCCGTGTTTGATTACGTAAACTAATTACTGGTTTTGTATAAAACCTTTTAGCAAAGCAGGAATTAGCGAAAGGACTGTAGGTAATCATCCTTGTAGTCACAACAGAAAGAGCAACATTTTGCATTAATTCCATGCAAGAAGGCCAAGAGCGCTCAAAGTTATTTAGCGTCCAATCAGCCATTACGATTTCAACCGTAATTTGGTAAGAAACTCGTTAGTACACTTTGTACTCATGGGCAATGCATTGAAAGCTTCGAACGAAAATTCAGTTAGGAAAGAGTCGAGTTCCTAAGCTCTCGACGACTTTTTTTTTAAAAATCTGTATAGTTACTGGAAAGAATTTTTAAAAATCTCCTAAATCTTTTGCCAATAAAATGCCTTTCGCCTGTAGGTGTTTCGCTGTGCCAGACCCTTGAGATATTGCGTTCGCCAAGAAGTCTATAATTTGTATCCAGATACTCGAAACATTTTTCAGTAATTAGTTTCGAAAAATTTTGAAAAACCAGAACAAACTTATAGTAAGCCTTAAGCATTAAATCATAATCCTATAATGAAGTCTTCAAGCTGAAAGAAACATTCTTATTGAAGCAATGACAACGAAAATTACATGATGTTGTTATCATTCCATAGAATAGTTTCAAATAAAAGTTCTTTCTTAGGAAAAAAGTGTTTTCTGAATGTTAAAACCTCGTGAAGATTTACAAAGATTAAATGTCACTGTTGATGCTCTTGAGATTTCGTTTGAAATATTTTACGACAGAAATATATATACACACTTATTTAATTTTTAAAATTCTGGTGCAAGCCTATTTACAGTCATGTCCCTAGACATTTACCGGGTCAACCTCCACGTCATAGAGGGGGATTCTCCATGCAATGACTGCCACGTGGTAAGTAAAGACGCCTCTGCACAATCGGAGCCTTCTCTTTCGGTCTAATCCCCCCACCATGGTGTCCAACGCGATGCTGCCGGTAATCACCGTGCGCGGAAAGCACGTATTTTTCACTAGTCATTCCAAACTTATGGATGTTAGTGTATGCGCATAAATTCTTATGAGATTGAAACGTTAAAGTTAAGCACGTTTTAGTCTTTTAGTCTGGCGCACCATTCCACGATTTGTGGTGGGTGAGCCTTTAAGTTTTAAGAGAACAACATTTTACCAGCACCATCCCTGCGCAGTCGTAGATGTCTCCCTTTTCTTTTTTTCACGGAGATTTGGCTGAGAGAATATTGAGGACGGACGTTCGACCCCATTGGTATCCGCCCCCCACCCTGTCTCACTTGAAGGTTCCCAATATCTTGTCTAACTTGGCTAAATAATTAACTATTTTAAAAAATTGTAAGGGAATGATTGCGATTACTCTGTATTAATTATTAAATAAAAGTACTGAGTTTGCGTTTCTTTCAGGAGGAATTTCTTCATTGACTGTTCTACATTAACCTCGTCGAGGTGAGTAGCAAGGGAGACAATCCGGAGTATTGACCTCGGAGCAGAAGCTATTGTTGTGTTAATACTTACCAGATATTTATTAAGTAAATACGTTATCTGATTCGATTACATTTTTACTCGAAAATGATGTGACAAAGTTTAGTTTTCATCGTTCTTTGATGTTCTGTTTACTGGGCATTTAACATCTTTTTCCAGTTTAAACTGACCTCTTATTATCTCTTCCTCCAGAGCGCGCGGGGTTACGTCATCTTCTCGATGAGCCTTGACAGACTTTGCTCAAAAGTGGCCCCTTTGTCTCCATATTTAAATATTTAAACCAGGGGTCACCAAACATTTTTCACAGTGGGCCGGATAACTGAAAGAATGAGGAGCGTGGGCCGCATAATCATTCTGTTCAATACTTGCAAGCCAGAACGAAAGCTCTGGGGGAAAAGACAAAACACTAAGTTTAGCATTCCATGTTAATCATGGGTGAGTGGCGTGCAATGCACAAAAAACAAAGACAACCAACATTTATTTACTAAAAAGTTATCAAAGAAGGCGACGTTAGCAAAAATATAGTTACATCAGACCTAGTGTGCACATATCCGAATCTTACAAACTAAGCAGCAAAAAAGGTTAGTGAGATTTGCGAAACTGACGTTTGGCTTTCAAGATATCATCAATGTTTGGTTTGGAATTGCTGCATCCAATCAAGAGAATTGCTTTCAAATGTTCATCAGTCGATCTCGTTCGATGTGTTGACTTCACATACTTCATTTTTGAAAATGTTTGCTCACAGACATAAGTTGTTCCAAACAATGATGCCATGCCAGCGGCAAATTTCTTCAATTTCGGAAACTCAACATCAGGTAATAAGCGGTAAAATTCAACAAGTTTTCCTTCTCTGTGCTTCTCTTTCAACAAGTCATTTGCTTGCAAATCAATGAGCTCCAACTGTAGTTCAACTGGCACATCATCAAGGTTGCAATCAAACAGATTCTGGAACAGAAGAATGTCACTCTCAATTCTGTCGAGATCTGAAAATCTCTCCAAAAAATGCTTCTTCAAGTCACGAATAATCTTTTTAGGAAAATCGAGGTTGACATCTTCAGCAATTGTAGCGCAAAACTCTTTGAAACAGTGAAAATGAGAGAAGTTTTCTCCTTCAGTTGTGCTTCAAACAATGACAGCTTTCTCCGAAATCCTTTGATGATTCTGTAGAGATCACAGACGAGGTTATCCTTTCCCTGAAGTTTCAAGTTCAGTTTATTCATGTGGGATGTAATGTCGACCAAAAATGACAACTTTGACAGCTGTGGATCAGCTCTATCTATCTTTTTCAGTGAGAAAAACATCTATTTCATTTCGGAGCTTGTAAAAACGAAACAGGACTTTACCGCAGCTGAGCCACCTCACTGCTGTGTGATAAGGCAAGTCACAGAAATCAGAATCAATTTCTTCAAGAAAAGCCTGGAACTGACGGTGATTGAGTGCATGTCCCCGAATGAAGTTCACAGCAGAAACGACTGGTTTCAGTACACAAGAAATATCCAAGTCTTTCCCACAGAGTGCTTGCTGATGTATGATGCAGTGTATGAGCAGAGCGCCCGGAATTTGCAAATCTTCCAACTGAGTCCTGATCTGCCCGACCAGACCCTTCCTCACTCCAGCCTTGTTTTTTCCTCCATCAACTGTAACACCTCGAAGCTGATTCCACTGAAGGTTATAGTCTTGCAAAGTTTTCTGCACTTCCATGAAAATGTCTTTTCCATTTGTTGTTCCATGCATGCAGCAAACGGATGCCAACTCTTCCATTATCTGAAAGTCCAAATTGACACCACGAATGAACATAAGAAGTTGTGACGTACTTGAGAGATCAGTAGACTCATCCAGCGCCAGAGAATACCACAACAAGTTCCTAGCTTTCTCGCGTATCTGTATCACTATGTTCTCTCCAAGTTCTTCTGTTCTCCGCACAACTGAACTTGCCGAAAGGCTGATGCTTCCAAACAAATCAGCTTTCTCAGGACACAAGTCATTTGCTGCTTCCATCATACACTCTTTGATGAAGTTGCCATCAGTAAACGGTTTTCCTCGCTCTGCCAACTTATGCACTATTTTGTAACTTGTACGAGTGACAGATTCATCTTCAGCAAACTTTCTCGTGAAGAGATTTCTTTGAGTTTCTAAACCACGTTTCATGGACTCATATTTCTCAGAGCGTAACTTTCCAGAAAACTTTGAATATGTTGATAGATGTTTTGTTTCATAGTGACGCCGAAGATTGTACTCTTTCAAAACGGCAACACTTTCGCTGCATACCACGCAACTAGCTTCTGGTCCTTTGTTTCCACAAAGAAGTACTCTACTCCCCATTCTTCATTGAAAACGCGACACTCGGCGTCCACTTTTCTTTTCTTAGTAGCCATAATAAAGGGTGAAGAAAACAGCCTAGAGACCAGCTCGATTAACACCTTGACCGGGGAATTTTTCTGAGCCTTCTTGCCCATGATGTGTCAATTATCCATGAAAAAATTTAAAAAATTTTATTTCACAACATCTCGTGTTCCATCCGTTTTATCACGCAAATGCAAGTACCGTCGGCGGGCCTGATGAACTGATGACGTGGGCCGTAGTTTGGTGACCCTGATTTAAACGATTGATTACAAATTTTGAAATAATCAATAAAAAGTTAGTGCATTTTGTGAAAAATTATAGCACCAAAAAAAAAAA